>JAQGBX010005692.1:0-13355 GCA_034698745.1 Megaphyllum sjaelandicum
AATGTGTTTGCACCAGTGGATATAGCTCACCCCTGACTTCCTATACATGTGGCCACACAGATGTGTCATACATGTATGCAGTACCTTGACCCCTTAAGATGTGATTTACGTGAACTAATTGGAAATGTTACAATTTCGTAATTCACCGAGTTTCAATTTCAATTTCTGTGAATTGGCCCTGCCCCCGAATAATTTAGTACGAGCTTTCCTGCGTTGCACTTCTGTTGTGCAGGTTGGCCAACATTGAAACTAAAATGTTGTTTGGAACGCGAATAGTGATAATGGAATGTCGCAAATGCTCCCATCAAACTAATTTCACGATGCCATAAAACTTCCTAATCGGGACCACATGTCTATTTTGTGTCATTCACGTACTTCTTGTCTGAATGACCTTGAAAAAAAAATGGTAAAGGGTCAAATGTGTTTGCACCAGTGGATATAGCTCACCCCTGACTTCCTATACATGTGGCCACACAGATGTGTCATACATGTATCTACAACAGTTTAAATGTTATTGGGTGAGAGGAGGACATTTTGTTCCCCCTGTATATTGGACCATGGAGCTAATCAAACCATCGACCCTCAAGAATCCTGGGATGAACTATTAAATGTCTGGCGACCTGTTAACTTCTGAGACTTCAACCACATGTTTCAGGTGTCATACCCAAACAAATACCTAAAAAGACGCATTTATTTTTAAATTTCCTGAACGAATGATTAAATGCTCGTACTTTTTGGTACCCATGCATGCATGTGCGCGGGCGTATAGTTTATTGCATGCAGTGTTGACGACTCGATAAGCATTTATAAGTTTCTACCTGAGCCAAATTTGCATTTATGGAGCTGGCCGTTGGTGTTCTTGCAGCGTACGGGCAAAACTGCATCGTGTACGGAGGGATCCCAGGCATATCTGAAACCAGTTTTAAAGTCCACGACTCCAGCACTTCCCGGGGTAGAAGGAGTTCCTGGAGTTAGAGGAGTTAGCGGCGTAAGAAGCGTAGGGGTTTTTATTCCTTCCGAAAGATTTCTGGGAATTACGATCCGCGTGCTTTTCGCTGGTTGTAGAGAGTTGGTCGTAGTCAACAAAACTGGGCTAGAAACGAAGTGTACAGATCCAGGGGCGCAGGTCACCTCATCTCCAGCAGCTTGAGTATCCACGGAGATCGTGGCTTGATCGGCTTCCGAAATGCTCGTAAACGTTGGTTCGTCATCGTTCGATAAATCTTCGGCAATGTCGGAAACGTGCGAACCCGTAATCGACTCCATTCTTACGGCAACGACTAGGTTCGTGCGAAAATCGACATCTTCGTGATTGCTCGTAAACCTGAAAGCGCATTCCTCCAGTAGCTAGCAAGAGCGCTTTAGTAATACAGGGTTCCCCCAGAAATTTCATACCTCCACGTTTCCACGTTTCAAAAAAAATTTCCCTGCAGACCAATGACAACGTTAACAATTGACGTTTTTCAATATTGACACTGTAAAATATTTTTTTAAAAAAAAAAATGTACTAACGAAAATTTTGAAAATTAACATTGCATGGAAATTTTTTAAAATGGGAAAATTTGGGCTCGGAAAAAGTGGTAAATTTTCGAGTAAATTTTGCAATTTTGTCCTCGGAAAACCTAGAGAATTTTGAAAATTTGTACACGGAAAACGTGGACAATTTTAAAAATTAACATTGCATGGAAATTTTTTAAAATAGGAAAATTTGGGCTCGGAAAAAGTGGTAAATTTTGACAATTTTGTCCCCGGAAAATGTGGAAGATATATGTACTAGTATTAGTATATGTATATGTATTAGTCTTACACCGTGTACTCGGAAAACCTAGAGAATTTTGAAAATTTGTACACGGAAACGGGGAAAATTTTGCAAATTTAACTCAGAAAACGTGGAAAATTGTGTAAATTTGTACATGGAAAACGTGGAAACTTTTGCAAATCTGTACTCCAAAAATGTGGAAAATTATTTTTACGGATTTATTTATTATGGATTTATTTTTTTACATTCTGTGTGCTATATTTACAGTAGATGTGAACAATATTATATTTACAGGGTCCACCCAGAAATTTCATTTTCCACTTCCCTGATTTTTCCAGGATTAAAATCAGTTTCCCTGGCCAATGACATTAAATGTCAAAAATTGTCGTATTTTGCAAAATCGACAAAGGAAAACATTTTTCAAAATTTACTAATGACAATTTTGAAAATTAACAGAAAAAACTGCAAAAAATTAAAAAAAAATTGCATGAAAATATTTTGAAAATTAGACAATTTTGTATTCGAAAAATGTTGAAAATATGTACTCGGAAAACCTAGAAAATTTTGTCCTTGAACAACGCAATTTTTTTTTTTGCAAAATTGTACTCTGAACACGTGCAGAATTTTGCAAATTTGTCCTCGGAAAAAGTAGGGAAATGTTTCAATTTTGTCCTCGGAAAACGCAGACAATTTTTGTAAATTTGTACTCGGAAAATGGGATCGCAACAACATGACTACATTGAATTTCCCTGACTTTTTCAAAATCTGGAGGTACCCTGTTTTTAATGATGCAAACCTTTTAAATTTCAGGTATTAATAAATTTAATTAGCAAAAGCGAAGTGCAAAAAGAGTGCATTTGTCCATCCATTACATAGGCTATAACAGTGGCGTCTAGTCTATGGTGGATATACAGATCAACAAAGCTTCAAAATATTTCTTCGATTTTTCACTGTTTGTAACAGCTCAAATCTGCTCAAATGAAACAAATTTCGACCAAAATCAGAAAAACTGATTTCAGATGTGCAGTACAACTATATGCATGTTCTAAAACTATAGCCTCAAGCAGTCGGTTTGTTACCTCCTTTCCAAAATTAAAAAAAAAATAACTGTTTAACAATAAGACAAGAAAGGCGAATCCCTTTTGTATACATTTTTATCACTCACAGCTTCATTTCTTTTACATTATATAGATGCCCACGACCAGCACAAAGGCTAGTAAATGCATGAAGTAAGTTTAAAAAAATGTATTTATGCAAAACTAATTTATTTGGAATATATGTGATAGTTTCATATTTCATTTTGTTCTACAGTACCAATCAACAACTAATATACAACGCCACCAATCTTAAATAGTCACGTTATGTCAAGGATATCGTGGAACAATTTTGGCAGCGAAAATTCCACACAGACAACTGACCTCTACTCTTAAGTAAAAAGAACCATGTCACATTTGTTTTTCATCAAATTATGCAGTTATATTTATATTTACAAAAATTACCAAGCTTGTTGCTACTTCCATATGTAACTGTATTTACAAAAAATGGCAAGTATTAACAATTTTTAAAAACAAACGTCTAATTATGCGGTCACCAAACGCTGGTAAATCTTCCTAAATGAGCATGGGAAGTCCCAAACGACTGCGACATCTTCTGGGGGATCCTGGGATTGGGCTGTGGGGCGTCACTGTCGAACTGCGGCTGTTTATGTCAGTACGACACTTACTGCTCAACTTATTCTACAAAACAAACAAAAAAATGACTTAAATAAGAGAAAAAACACCCCCCAGAGTAAAAAGTAAAGTAGTTTATAAGTACGAGCTGCGTGCGGGGTATGCTTAATGTACAAACAGAGACCCCAAGAAGTGGCTCTTCGTTACATTTCAAATTCAATTTTTAACCATTCAAGTGTTGCTTGCAATTTTTATGATTGAAGGTTGAGATCAAACCAGAATAACATTTTACCTCAAACTCTGTGTATGTCGAGAGAGTGGAGGATCCTAGCAACTGGGCAGTATCTACGTCGCAACCCTCAGCTCCCTTTAACATGGGCTGAGTGATAATCGAATTTTCTGTCATTTTTTGTGTTTTCATTACTGCTTTCTGAAGCAGCCGGCGTGGTTGCATTTTGCGGGTGATGGGTTCTTTCTGTGAAATCGAAAGATTAGTTGAAATAAATACCGCTAAAAGCCGTCGGTGACGTGCGACCATTGCTAACAATTTAGAAAACCTCGGTCTTAGAGGTTTGAAGTTCAATTATGTTTTGTTAGTACTACGGAAGAAGACAGGCTTAAAAAGTGTTGCAAAATGATAGCAACTATTGTGAATACCTTCAAAGACAGTGGAGGTTTCCCCAGGGGCATACTACATGTTTTCGGGGCATTATTTGGCATGAAAACAGAGTGAACATGATTCAGCGGGGCCAATGGTGTGCTACATGAGGTCTTTGACGAAGGTATCTGTTAGTAGAAAAGGGAACGCACACAAACAAGGTTGTTAGTAGGACATTTAGTGAAATTAGATAGAAACAAAGTGCAAGATGGAATCATCCAAAAACCTATCAGTAATTGTTCAACAATGACAGGGTTCCCACATTTTTTTTTGAGAATGAAATTCCTTGACTTTCCAGGTATGAATCTTTCCATGACTATGAAAAAGTTAACAGCTCATTTTTTAGTTTGTTTTGACTTAGCAAAGCCATTTCTTTCTATAGCAAAATGGTACAGAAATTGAAACGTGAACATTTTTAAAACATTTGTAACTAATAAAAACTTAGTTGGAAGAGTTGCCTAACTTAAAATTCTTCCTGAACAGCTTTGGAAATTTCTTTATCGACAGAAATAATGTCATTCACTTTTGTCGCGGTCGCTTTACTCATGTCTTAACAAGTTTACAGCAAATGTTTGTTAGCATAATCTAGATCATAAATATTCCAGGACCAATTTGAGAAGCTCCCAGACTTTCCAGGTTTCTTCCATGACTTCCTCAAATTCCCTAGCTGACATTATAGGTTTTTCAAGATTTTTCCATGCTGTGGGAACCCTGAATGATAACACCATTTTCTTGGTTTGAAATAAGTTCACACAAATGGTTGATTTTAAAATTGTATAGTTGCCCTGAAAATGTGAAAAATGCATTGACGTTAGACAGACAAGGGAGGTAATGGGCAGAAGCTGGATACCTTGGATGATGACTGTGGGGGCTTTCCCAATGATATTTTGCCCACGCTGGGGAGTTTATTCGGTACGGAACGAGTGTTAACACATTTCAGCGGTGTGAACCGCGAGGCAGTGGAGGTTCTGGGTGTAGTTATCTGTTAGGTTGAACAAGTAATATTAACACAGAAACAAGGTTTGACAGAAGGATGTGCAATGGGATGGAGGGCAAAATGATTGTATACAATCGTGCCACAAGTAGCCAACTTGTCTTTGTTAAAAACGAAGACTTTTGTTTCTCCTGGGATGTGGTGAGCCATTATGCCTCGTAGAATATTGGCATTCCATTTACAATTAGTGTGTTTAAAGTCCAAAATATATATATATAAATAAAATATTATCTTATAGGCCCTATATACGTGTAAGTTACACAAATTGAACAAGAGCTGGAAAAAATATGATCAATATGGCCAAGCATCATGCTTTCAAGGCTACAAACTGCCGTACAACCTCACGTGTGCTCCTTACTTTTTGGATTTTGTTGGTGCGAGCAGAAAGTGGAGATCCTGAGGGAACCCATGACCTCTTGCCTAGCAATGGTGTAATTCCAGCACCTTTTGACATTTCTTCCAAATTATGTTTCTTCAATTGCTATAAAATATTATGCTTTTGTATTACTAGTGAACTTGCAAGAACAAAATAAGAATTCATTTTTTTTAATATCGTTTAATATTACGTGTTATCATCGAGAACTAGCCCAAGATTTTTCAAAAAAATAGCAGAATGACAATATTTGTATTGCTGTGAATAATCTGTCTTAGCTTATAGAAATATTACATACCCTTTCTAGTCTTTCTTTTTCCTTTTCATTGTTGTATGTATCCCATTGAGTCTGGAGGAAATTTGGCAAAGACTGACCATAAACGGTTAGTCGGGCACTGTGTTGGGATTCCCATTTTTGTACAGCTTCCTGAATTTCGCTTTCAAACTTTGAAAATGAAGTTAACTAAATTAGAGCTTATCTGAACACTGGAAATCACTTGGGATTTCTGTACTTTTGTGAGGAAATTTCCTTACTTTCGGAATCTGCACTTGCAGTGTTTTTCTTTCCTTCTCTTCCTTCAGCAATCCTCCTCCTCTGTTGTTAAACCTCTCTGGGTTCAAGTTCTTTTTCTGTAAAGATCATTGAAATTTTTTTTTTCGAACAATGAAAATAACAGTACTGTCTTGAAAACTCATGGCATTTCATAGCAGCTTCCTACCGTAACAAATACGATCAACTTTTGAAATAGATCACGCAGTCTGAGGACTTTTTCAAATATACCATGGCACTCCGAGTGGAATTCCTTAAGATTTTTCAGGTAGTTTTCATGCTCTTCCAATACCTCTTCCGTGCATGTTTCTGAAACAAATCAAGTTGGAGACAAACCTGGAATCTACTGAGGGATTTCAATTTCTGAAAAAGCATGCAATCTACCGTTAAGTTTGAATTTGAAATAATACGTTTAAAGTACAATTTTAAATATGAAACCCAAAAAAGTAATTCAGATTTTGTCTGTTGAAAGATTGTACGCAAACTTTTGCTATATTGGACACTTGTTATTGCAAGAAATTGCCTCGTGAGTGCTTGCCTTTATCACTACACTTACCAGTGTAAAAATGCTGAAATGTTTCCTTCTGATGCGCACTATACAAGCACTTTTCCCAGTAGATAAGAATCTCTTCTCTCAGATTAATAATTAACGTTTGCATGCTTTCCATTTTCCTTTTTTCCATTTCTTTAATCTCTTCCTTAATCTAAAGAAAACAAGCTTAAGTTAACAAGAGTTATAAAACATCAACGTACTCTTTGTTACTAATAAGATGATCACATATTTACTTTATCATTTCTTCGAAATTCTTTTAAAACTCAAGAAAAAAACCCACCCAATTGGCTTTTTACGCTAATAATCTACCAGTAACAGTTATCACCATAAACTTGCATGAATCGCGGTAATGAAAAACTTACAGACAGGATTACACTACAAGTATGTCCCATGTTGTTGGCCAGGAACATTTCCTTATCTTCCTGGGGTACATTCAGACGATTCCAAAGCATTATAAGTTGCTCCCTCAATTTGTCGGACTCTGCTATTTGGGCTTGTAGATCAGCCTCCAGTTTCTTCTTGAGTGCTTTCAAGGCGTCCATGTTTGTCATCGTCATCGGAAAGTCATCTTCATTGCTCACGATGTTGCGTTCAAATTATGTCGCTGGTTTCAATTCCAGCATCTTGAAAAGTCTCGTAATTGTCCCTCTCAAGGCACTAAAGGTACAATATCGCCTTTCCTGTTAAAGCGAAAGGATATGAATCCATGAAAATGTCGTTTATATGTAGGCCTATGTTTTTGACGTGGTTGGCTCGAAGAGCACCATGCACACAGACCTTTTCCATTCTCATCTCTGCAACGTGTTGACTTAATAAATCAAGTTGGTTGTCTGTCGGAACATTCCCGCAAGCTGGAGCAGGATATGGCCATTCCAGACGAGCTGCCAATTGTTTTTCTTCCAATGTTAATGTTTCGTAAGCGCTCAATCGTCTGCTTTTTTCAGCACGCAGTTCTTCGAGATAGTTAAGTAAGTACTCCTCCAGTTGCAATACACTTAGCTGCTCGTCAGGCTATGGATGGATTATTCATCATTACTCAATGCATCATCTCGCTATACATGCAGAACAAAGTATGAAGAACCCATCCAGATAAATGATAGGCCTACTAATACGTAAACAATTGTTATCCAAAAAGTAGAATTATTATATCAATTATCATATCTCATCAATAAGTTATCCAGTTTAATATTTTTAAATAAATGGAATATTCAGCTGTAAGGGCTATGCACTACATGTAATTTATGACTAGTTCTACTCGTGCAAATATTAAAAAGATTAAAATTTACCTCATGCAATTGCCAAAAATTGAAATTTAGGCTTTCCTACTAGACTTACCTGCTTTGTCTCATTCCCCAATTCGTCTGTAAGTGCTAGAATTTGTTTTCCAACGTGCTCTATGTTTTCGACCAGTTTGTTGTATTCGTCATCATACATTTTCACCGTTTTTTCAATGATCGATCCTGCACGCTGGATAAGATAATCTGTGCGTCTTTGGCACTCATCAGAGCCAACACCAATGTTCGTCCAGATTACTTCTATCTGGTCCAACAGCCCAGGCAGAAGCCTATTCATCTCAAACATGAATTGATCCCTAAAATATATATATTTCAAAATAGAATATGTATGGCTTAATTGAAGGTAATCTTAAAATTACATCCATATTATGAAAATGGGGGAATCTTGGAAAAATTCAGCCCAGACGTATTTATTAATTGCAATACATTGAAGCATGATTAATTGTGAAGGCAAACTATTTTAATGCAATGTCTGTGTTTGAGATGAGCTAATCTTATGACTGCGGGACATAAATAAGTTTCGATTTTAAGGAAAGTATGGGCATTTGGGTTTGTTATAAACTAGAACACCGAAACTGCACTGCAGGCACCTGCATGATGGGGTACATGCACACAGGTTAGGTTCTCTGTCGATTTCCTGCGTTTTCCAGCATCACAAAATTAACATTTGTCAAGAAATATGTTCAAAGAAAATAACTGAAGTATCGATTGGACGTGTCTTGCATCCGAGGTACGATCATTGCTAAACCAAATGGAGCTACCCAGTCATAAATAAACATAAACATCAAAGTTTATCTAATTGGAACTGCCTACACATTGAGAAATCAGAATAAATGATGCCAATTAATTACTGTATGTTACTGCATATGAAAACGCTTTCCACTCAAAAACCAGAACTACCTCATCTGGTAATTTGAGTTTTTACAAATTTGTGACTTTTTGTCACAAATGTTTTCATTTGAAACTTTTTCATTTTTGAAGTTTTTTTAATGCCTGAAATTCAATCTGTTGTAATCCAGCTTTCTGTACAAGTCAACTTTGAGCATGAATTCAACCTTTATCATTTACCGGAGATGCAAATTTCGCATGAGCTAGAGACAAAAATGAGCCTTAGCTAAAATTCGAGCAACTTAGGTACGGGGCTATAGGGTATTTAATTAGAGCAGTGAAAATTATCAGGGTGGCCACAAAATTTTTCATTTTCAATTTCCCTGACTTTTCCCCGACTCGTTAATGCATATCAATTTTTTTGTCACAATGAAAAATAAAATAACAATTGCAACGAGAAGCTTGGCAAAACACTAGATATTGTTACAAGTCTAGCTGCATGAAGAGGATTGGGAATGGAGCTGCTAGCAGACTGAGTGCATGCATCAGCATTTTGCTTTTATTTAGGAAAATTTCCCTGACATTTCCATGACCACTTTTTTCCTCGCTGACTTCCCTGACCTTTGGCCACCCTGATTATGCAATGGGAAACTCGAAAGTGGCAGTGGAAGGCCAGGTGGCTGGAGGGCATGCAAAGAGCACAAATTGACAGCTCGATCATTAGGCTACGCAAAATACTTAAATTTAACTCTCAATTTAAAATGTTTCATTGATTTTATGGAAAGCAGATGTAGCATTGATTAGTTGAAAAGTATATTAACCACTGTCCAAGATTTCCTAACCAAGGCTAAATGGTCTAACCTCCTAAGCCTAATGCATTAGCCAGATGTCAACGCAGGTGTAAACCAAAACGCCCATACAAAGATATGTCAAGTTGATGCGAGTCTTTCACCATGACCGGACAACTACGGAAGAATTCGGATTACACTGGACGTTGATAAACTAATCAAGTGAGAAAATAGCTTTTGCAAATTTGTTCATTTTGTACGTGCAACATTTTGGAGGTTCGATCCATTCATATGCAGATTATCCTGGGCGGTTACTAAGTTCTAACCGTCATGGAGTTACTTATAACAGCCGTAGCATTTCCGATTACTGTTAGCTAGCTCAAAAGATGACTTCTGTGTACGTATTTTTCTTACCTGTATTTCCCCATTGCTTATTTCAAGAATGCAGGATGGAACATTCACGGGAATCGTCAAATACACGAAACAAGTTTAAAAATCGTCGCGACTTTTCTTGTGCTGCTTCCAAGCGAAGTCCAATTGAAATTAACCAATCAGCGTCCGATACGATGAGTCACACGCTCTGACGTCATGATTAGAAAGCCGTGTTCGGCAATTAAGCATCTTTCGAAAGTCACGTGACATCAAAATTGTTATGCAGACGAATTCCAGACATTTCCCCGCCACTTTTAAAATCAAGCTCGCCAGTAATTTTGGAAAGTAGAAATAGCAAAATTAAAATCTGTCAATTTTACATTTCTTGTAGCTATTACAGGGTTCCCCCAGCACTCTCGTATTTTCAACTTCCCTGACTTTTCCAGGTTTTAAAAAAATGTCCCTTTTTTATTACTTACGAAAATTTTGAAAATTAACATAAAGATGTTTTTAAAAAATTTTAAAATTGCATGAAAATTTTTTAAAATGGAAAGACTTTGTATTCGAAAAATGTTAAAAATTTGTGCTCGGAAAAAGTAGGAAATTTTGCAATTTTGTATACGGGAAACGTGGAAAATTTTACAAATTTTTACTCGGAAAACATAGAAAATTTTGCAAATTTGTACTCATGAAAACATGGAAAATTTTGCAAATTAATACTCAGAAAACGTGTAAAATTGTGTAAATTTGTACATGGAAAACGTGGAAAGTAGAAGTAGTAGAAGTAGTTATTTTGAATGGCCATGACTGCGTTGAATTTCCCTGACTTTTTCAAAATAAACCATTCTTCCCTGACTTTTCCTTGCAAATTCATAATTAAAACAGTTTAAAGTTTAAAAAGCCTTATTAAAAGAATTCAAGACTTAATTAAAGCAATGAGTAATAAGTGTGAGTAATTTATTATTAACAGAAAATCTTCTTAAGACTTAGCGTATTCTTTAATTATGCAATTGAGAAATTAATACACAGATAAGCACGTTATCATTTGGAAATATTTATTTAATAATACAACAACGATTTACTTTGCAGTGTCTTTGCCTGGATTTGATTCTGTGCCCAGCTTCTTGAAGTCTTCTATTAGCTGTTCTTCATTTTCAGTCACGTTTTCTTCTGCGGTATCACTTTGAGATTGGCGCTCTTCGGACAAATTTTTCTCAAATTTCAAAAACCTTTCCCCATGGTATTCTCTTTTGGCTTCGCTGAGCAAAATATTGTGCAATTGGAAATTGCGTGGAGTTGTATGTACGACAACTGGAGGATATGGGTTTCCTGAAAAGCAAATCGATTTTAATCAAATTTGATTGTCAGCGTTTAACATAACTTAAAAAACCTACTGAAAAAAAAAAAAGAAAAATCTGAAAGAGATTATCCCAGCATATTCAATTTGTTGCAATTGTACAAGATGGTGAGGTTCCTGGAAATAGACGTGTCTCTCTTTAAATTATATACAGGTTCATAATTGACGTGTCCATTCAATAGATGCAGAGAGATCTTAAAAAACATGTCAAATTTCTAATTTTTTAATTTCAGAAAACTTGCTTAATTTTGTGAACCTTAGGGCTTATGGCGCCCCACCCCACGCAAGATTAATTTCGGCACCCATTTACATTTATAAAAATTCAACAGACTGAATATAAGAAAAATAAACATTTCTGCACCACACCAAAATTCGCGTTTTCCAAGAAAGCAAGACTTTCCGACCTGAGGCGCCTCATTCAACAAAATTCGCTTTCTTTTGCCTTTTAATCTTTGAAGTTATTTAGTGTCTAAAGGTCAACATTAAAAAAATTACGAGGGCTGAACTTGCTCAAAGACCGGCGCCCCGTGTTGTCGACGCCTGGACTGGCCTAGGGGTTAAACCTAGGAGGGTGGTTCTATGTAGCGAGTGTAAATTCTATATATGACCTGTGAAGTACATTTATGAAACACACCTCTCAATTCCAAAACGGCCCTTTTATAAGGATTTCCAACCACTGCAGCAGGGAGAGCATACATCTTTGTAAATGCTGTATCCATTTCCTTAAAACGAGGAACGAGCACTTTGAAGAGCTTGTGGATCAACTGTTTTTCCTAAATTACAAAAGTTCAATGATTGTTGTGATTATACATGTTCAACTCAGGATTACAATATAATAATCATTATACAATATACAAAACCATCTTACCTCCAGCCAAAAGGTTGCCATATCCATAGTGGGGCGATGACAATCACCATTTCGAATGGCATCCGTAATAAGCTACACATCAGAAATATGAACCATGGTATAGAATAAAAACTTGTGGTACAATAATGGGTTAAAAGCACCAGTCATTCTTGTCATATATTTCCAGAAAAATTTCGAGACATGGTTTATAAAAGTACTGAAAACCATGGAAACCAAACTTATGCCAGTCATACTACATTTATACATGTATGTATGCATCTCTTGGATGTCGGGATCGAGGGGTACGTATATGCTATTGGTGTTGTCGCACACCAGTGTAGGGCGAATGGCGGTACTTAAGGCGAGATCTGAAAGTTTCAAGGGATGGAGCCTGAACAACCACGCAAGGAAGGTTGTTCCAGAGTAGGATCATGCGAGGGAAGAAAGAGAATTTATAGAAATCATGATAGGGAGAGTATAGAGGTAGGCTACTTTGAAGGGATGATCGTGTCGGCTAGAGAAGTAGGGGTGGGGGAGAAAGTGGCTCTTGTCCAGGATGGTGAGAGTTAAAAATGCTGAAAAAAAGGTAGAACCTATGTTCTTCTATTCGAACAGAGAGAGGAGGTAGTCTTAAATTGCTGAGAGTGGAGGTGATTCGTACAGGTGTCCCAGGAGTAGCGGCTAGTGATTTGCTGGGCGGTATGATGCTATGGACGTTCCAAGAAGTCCTGGAGAGATTTAGTATGATTGTTTGTTTGAAAAATTTTAACGTTGGCCTATTTCTGCTACACGTGCAGAGATCAAACGGGATCTGCACGGGACCTCGATTTAAACTCTCATCCAAAAGAGCCGCCACTTCTCACCGACCTCGACCAGGGAGCGAACCCCGCTATAGTTAGGATCAAGTTCGAAGCAAGCGCGCAAACCTTTCAACCATCGGCGCCAGTAATTTGGTATGAGGGTCCCAAACAGAACTGGCGTATTCAAGTATAGGATGTACCAGCACTTTGTAGGCCATCAAGCGGTAGGAGGGACTTGACATTTTTTAGTACATGGTAGGTGTAATTCAGAAGTCTAGAGGCTCTGGCGGTAACCCGGCTTATATATGGGATTGCCACGATCAGTTGTCAAGAAGGACTCCAAGAGATTTGATATTGGCAACCCTGGGAAGAACGGTCCTTGGTGGGAATTATAGGGAAAGGAGATTTGTTTTTGGAGTTGTTGATGGGAGATGTGCAAGAGGATCAATACCCTTACGGTAGCTGACCTCCACCCCAAATCTATTTTCCCCACCTCGTAAACTTAATTTTT
>JAQGBX010005693.1:0-13355 GCA_034698745.1 Megaphyllum sjaelandicum
ATAGCCGACCCAGGAATCGAACCTGAGTCTACCGAATGCAAGACGAGGATGCCAACCTCTAAGCCACCTTGCTCGGATTAAAAATGATAAAATAGATTTGAATAAAGTTTTTTTTTAAAGTAATTATCGTATTAATATATATATATCCAATTTGAACACGCCAAAATACAAAATAATGAAATGTCATAGTTCTTAGAAAACGGTGATGTTATTCTTCTCCGATGTATACATTATTTTTTTATTCATGGGATGAAGGTGGATAAAATCACGAATGAGTGTAAAATTGGAAACATAATAACATATTATAATTATGAGTTTTCGAAATAACGTTCTAATAACTTTATATTTGATGTGCCTACATGTAGTTTAATTAGAAAAAATTCCCTACCCCCAGACATTTTCTCGAGGGATTTAAGAAATTGATTAGTTTTCTTCGAGTTATAATCTTAAGCTTGGTTTGCACTGCAGAAACGTAGTTTGAAGACTTAAGCCGAAAATCTAGAACATGATTATTTACTCGAACTCAGTTTTTCTATTTATGTCAGTTTAATTTAGCTCAGCTTCCATCGATATGCCGGATGGCAAAATTTTCATTATTTTCTCAGATTCTGTGCAATGATCTTAAAATATGTTTAGGCGTTGTTGTGTTTTTCATTCTCCGAGGAAATATATTCTTGGTCGTAATTACACGTAAGTTCGGATTTCCCCCCAATCTTAGATGGATTTGATAGAAAACATATGCGAGGATAGAAAACATGGCGAGGAATACGCCTGTCTGTGTACAAAATAATATACTACATATTCTTATTATTTTACACATGATTTAATGTGAACATTTATCTAGAAACTTTTTATAACATATGTTACCGGGAACACAAACCAATAACCGATAACCGTAATAGCTAAAGGCCAAGAATGCAAATATACGCGGTATTTCAAATCTGTACATGACTGTAGTTGACACATCATATTTTGAAAAGAAATAAGCCGGCATGTTATATCAGCATGAGACTGCTGCTGACAGGCACCCTAAAAGGATGTTTCGAAGATATCTTACATATATTTCAATTGAACAAATATACTGTATAAACAGATGTAATCATGTATTTAAGATGAATATTTTCATAATTTGGGAACATCCCATTCTGATAAATTCTTATCAATATATTTGAATTCCAAAATAATATGTCAGTGCGTTGTGTTGATTATAAGTACGATTTTATGAAATTGAAGAAAAAAATTTATGAATTAAATGCAACAACGCATTTTGCATTTTGCAATGAAAACAATGCATTTAATTGAAGGCTCCTCGATTTACCTCGATATTATTGTAGCCATTTCTTGTTCTGGGTATGGTTAAATAAATTAAACATTTAAATATGGCAATTTATTCGAAGGCGTTTCTACTTAATTTGTAAACGTACATATGGGAAACAAATGTTTTCGCGTACTTTATGTACCACATTCTCATTAATGAGTTGTGCTCCATATCAAAATTTGGCAATTGATTGGTTATCGGTGTGCTATTTTTAAAATGCATATGTTTACTATTCGTAATTGCATACATGTACAATTGTACTTGCGTAATATAGCAACGATTTGTAATTTAGAAATTAGAAATTGGCTATTTCTAAATACCTATACATAGGATCAGTAAACTTCCTATTTCAACCTACTGCAAGAACTCTTTAACATGGATGGCCGGGCTACTCGAAAACACCCTCTACGGTTGACTTTAATTCGCAATTAATGGGAAACCTTAATTATGCGTAGATTGCCGAAAGGTTAAATTTCATCCTTCGCTGGATTTTCTCATCAAACATTCAAATGAGAGCAAGTGGTTCTATATCGGTTTCCGAAACCGAATTAATTTTCTTTTCCTCGCAGCTATGTAATGTACGTCGGCGTCGCCAGGGCCGTTGTCCGGTGGGAGGAGAAATGCCCCGACCGTAGAAAAATCGATGCGTTTCCTTATTTGATATCAAAGCCAGCTTTAATCCCGATATTGCCAACAAAAATCAAACAAAGCCAAGAAGTCGACTTGCTTTTGCCCATTGGCGTTGATTGAATTTTTACTTGAGTAAACTAAGCTGACTATTTACATTTGTTACGAGTCAACCGACGGTCAGTAAATTTAATCTAATACGGGTTTTTCGGTTTGCTTCCTCCGACTTTTAGTTAATTGAATAAACTTTCGTGTTTATATACCCTGCTCGCGCGGTTGCAATTATCGGGGGCTGACTCCGAGTGTACTTTCGTGTTTAATGGATGTGCTCTCTTGAAAAATTTGGAAATTGGTCTCTCACGGCTGCAGTATAGTCCACCTTATACTACCATTGAAAATGCGTCGACGGCCATTGACAGCGCATTTGTGGCCAACTACAAACTCACTGATTTCCTAAAAGCTTTACTTGCCGTGTCTTAATTGCGGCTAATGCGTTTTCTGTTTACGCGAAGCTCGTGTAACGTCCTTTTTGACTAAGTCTTGTAATGGAGCAAAAATTGTTGCCATCACCTCCATCGAAAAGAAAGCTAAAACTCAGATATAACTTTCTTTTTCAGCGCGGATATATTCGCATTGCTTTTACTGTTTGCATCTTCGATGAACTCAGATTTAGATATTGGCACTTGCATTTGACGCATCGCTTCTGTGCCATTTTTTTATTGCTTTAAATGAAAAATTTCTCGCGTGATGCATTATGCACTGCGCATTTTTTGTTTACAAAATTCTGCGCATGGTATATTGGAAATGAAGTATTTGAATTCCGGAAATCCACTGTGTGGTACTTTGTGGAGTAATTTTGATCTACTATATAAATGATTTCTTGAAGACGAATTGATAATTGCACGTTTTTAAGGTTTCTGTATTAATTCTAATGCATTTGTATGATTTTAAATGCGCTTGGATGGAGGCATTTGACTACATCCATGCATTCTCGAGTGAAATCGTTCTAATCTTTTTTTTTTAAATCAAAACAATTTACAATTCGAATAGTAAAACTAATACAGAATATATTTTTATTGCAAAGTTTTAACTGGTCAATTGCTGTACGAAAAGTTGTCGTTGTGAAATTATATTACACAGTGGAAATGCACTAAATGCATCATATTTTCACTGTGACATATAACTTCACTATACGTCAACTTTTCGTACAGCAGTTGACCAGTTAAAACTTTGCAATAAAAATATATTCTGTATTGATTTTACTATTCGAATGAAATTCATCTGCATTCATTTTGTGAAATAATGCTTTTTAACCTAGCGAACATTTTGTCTTTTTTCGACTTTTTGCTTGTTGTCGGTTCTTCAAGCAAACGTTTCTTGACAAGCAAACGTTTCTTGAACCCTAAAGCAGTAATTCAATGCACGTCTGTTTTCATATAGTCAAATTTTCATTAACATGTAAATGGCTGATGAAATTCCCCCTCGTTTTAATTAAATCGAATTTTCTCCGAATTTATGCGAGTCAATATTATTTTGACATCACTTGACTTGGAATTCAGGTTTGACATAACCGCCATCACGTACTGCCTCGATATAGGTGGACTCTTTAAGGGTCATCAGTTTGCATTGTTTAACACTGTCATCTGGAGACCTTCTTCGAAGCCATTAGGCCATGGAATCTGTATGAAGTAATTCAGACGTTGAACTTGCCGTCGAAAACCTAATTTATAGCACAATGATGTAAACCATTTTTGCTTTGAAGAGTTTAAGCCTATTTTCATAGTCGCGCAGACCTGTAGGCCTACCCTTTCTAATATTGATCTAGGTTTATATAGCGTGTCACTCAGTGTTGTCATGGATACCGTGGATGTTGTAAGTCGATATACTTTTCAGTTATTCACCATTGAAAACAGCTTGCTTAGAAGAGCCTGAAATAGGTCTGTACACTGTAGTCATCATTTCTGGAGGAGCAAGAAAGCGCCTTTTTCTTCCTGTAAAACTGTTTTTGTTTTCTTAAGCTACTTTTTAGGTACATTTAGTAAGCGTGTAACTCACTAGAGATGGTGTCTCATTGTATATGCAAATATACCGGAAGTGACCCGATCTTAAGGTTTGACGTCAAGCTTATTTTGGCACGAGTACCTTCATGGCTGAATGAATGCACTTGTGGATAGAATGTATTTTAAGCCAACTGAAATCATTGAAAGTACAGTTGAAAACCATTGTCATGCTCCAGACGTTTCATTTTATTTCAGTTATGCATTCAAAAACATTGACACTATACAGCTTTGTCAACATCAATATTCTTTTTACATCAGTAGTGTAGCGTTCAATGGTTGATGCAGAATGCCTTTGTTGCTTTACTTTTAAGCTTGATCAAATTCCGATAGGACGGTGCAACAAACGTTGCTTTGGCAAACGCAGTTTCAGACGAAATAATGTTTGTTGTAATTCTTTTCCATCGATTGTTTAGTGTGAGCTATCCCTAAGTTCACCTATTTGATGCGTCATTGATTTCACTTTAAGGAAATTTTTTCATCATTTTCCAATATCTTTTTTTTCCCAAATTTTCCATTTTTAATTTAAGTTGACATTCGGTTTTTCTCTGAATCAAGAAATGTATCCATAAATCGATGGACGTCAATATGTAACAGTATTTCTCACCATGTTTTTGTAAAATTTCCGGTGATTTTAGTAACATTCAAACGCTCTTGGCGTTGGTCGATGTGTTATGATGGTCCATTTTGCGTCGCTCCACTTCCGTTTCTATCATTATCAACAGAAATCAGTCTTTAGTAGGATTATGGTAAACTATTTCCTGTTTCATTGCTTCGGAATATTGTTATGTGGCGTATCTCAGAAACAGATGCTGTTTGCTATAGCCACTAACAATGTTGCTAAGATATACTGGTAATATGTTGATCGGCTCAGGCTACCATCAGAACACAACAATGAAGGATTTTTTTTACTTACGATAATGACAAAGGACATAAATGGACGCTCTTTAGCTCGGGACAATCTGAAGTGCATGCTATAGTAAACATTTTGTTTGCCACTTGCGCTTGTTTATGTTCTGGGTGCAATTCAATGCTGCCGTTTCAACTTACGTCAGAAGCTATATACTTTCTTGCCAAATCTGACGAACATTAGAGGATTGTTTTTTAAGGACATCTTAACTTTCATAGATTCCAATTGGAGCATAACGTATTGTCTTCATCGAGTATAAAAGAGAGTATAATTTGTGTGATAATTGCCAACTCAAAAAGTTATGGCGTAACTATAGAACTGCTTATAGTTACAGCTTTGTTTCTGAAGACCCGGATTACAATGAAATCAGTTCTGAAAACTTGTCTTTCTCTAGAATATGGCTCTTTTTACATCTGCTCAGGGTATTCGTGTACATGTATGCGTTCATTATAATTACTTATAGATGGAATTTCATAGACTCATTTCCCCCCTCTTTTGCGTTGCTTCTCAGACATAATGGATGTTTTATTAGTTTTTTTTCTCCAATAAATGACAAAAAAATCAAGAAACCCATCACCATAATGTAAAAACGTTGCACCGTCGTGAACTAATTCAATATGATCCATTAAAATGTACGAGTCTGATATCAATGTCGTATTATGGTTAAAAAAATTTAAAAAGCAATATAGAAATGGGGAAGTTTTTCTTATACATGTGGAAAATATTTCTAAGGTTTGCTCAATAAATGGCGTTTAGCACTTGCAAAATTATTGGAGAACCTGTTCCATCTATTATCAAAAACTCTACAGGAAAACCTTCCGAAATTTTTTGATTGCTAGTTTTACTGTATTTTTTTTTAGAAATTCGTTTATAGTAGAATACGGTTTATGTAATTCTAATCCGCTCATGGAATTTCCGACTTATTTTGAACGATGGAAGAAATTTTCAAGCCTGGGGCGTTTGTGACCTGATTTTGTGATTAATGATTATTCAAAGAAGCTCTAGTTTTTATAGCATGGCTCCTTCACTGATAGTGCGAGTTATTTATGGAGGCCGTGACGTCATAACGTAGCTTTTCGCGAGGCATTAAGCAAAAAAAGTTACTCGAAACCATGGTGCTTCAGAAATTGAAAATGACATGGCAGTTCTTGTAATGCGTGCACTGGATAGATTGACATTTTTCTATTATCGTATGCGCCTTAGCATGCTGATGTGCTATGGCTTTAAATTTTCCATTATTGGATCAGACGAATATCATATCCTCTAATATTAAACATTGGAGATGGTTCGCCGATGCACAGGGTGTGGATTTATGATAAATGATTTAATTATCTACACAAATATAACTCCTGCAGTTCTAATTAAATTGCAATTAGCAGTATGTTTTACCAACAACTAGCTGGAAAACCCGATTGGTTTAATCCCTGCAGAAGACGAAATGGCTGACTGACGTAGTTTTAATACGACTTGCTGAAGTGGCTATATTGGAATTTGGGAACATGACCGCCAAAGCGCCCCCATACCACTTCAGCAATTTGTCCTAAGGGCGCTCCATGGACAACCACACAAATACATACATCTCTTCTATATTTTTGAGAGTTAACAACTTATGCCTCACCTTGTAGCTGTACGCCGAGTGGTAAGCGTCAGAAATAAGCATTCGACTTGTTCTTACCCTAAGAACCGAGCAATTTAATTCGAAATAACATGTTGATTGCCTCAAATAATAACAGAAAACAATTGTTACATACTCTCGTACATCGGAAAGTTTAGTATTTATCCCCAGTCCAACACATACACGTCTAGCAATTTGGATAACAAAAAAGTTCCACAAACGTGGAACGTTCCACAATTACTATAATTTCAGAGATTTTTGGAGTTTTAAGTACGGCGGTATTAAAACTAAATTCAATTTTGAAATATAACACGGAAAGGACATATTTTATTCTTTTTTTTTTTTTTTGGAAAAATTAACCTTCACAAAAAAATAAAAAAGATGCAGTGTATTTGCAAAATCAATCCAAATATATATCAAATATATTTGGTCGAAATATATTGTGATGTACATTCAAACCATAATTTTTCATGTGAGCATATTTTGCAAATTCCAAGAAATAAAAACTTAAATTAACATGATTTCGAAGACCCGATTTCGTTCGTTTACCGATGGGATCAGCTAGGAATTGTCTCTTGTCTGGTATCAGACAATACATCCTGTAAGCACCTTTCTTCTGGAAACGACAGTATCAAGTGGAGCAGTTTGCTATTACATTTAACAACCTCAAATAGTTTTTTTAGAAAGCCATTTATGCCTAGATTTCACTTAGAAAATAAAACACGTTGGCATGCGTGCCATTTGAAATTCATATTTTGACGACACGTACATGTATATCAATTTCCATAGATGCATTTCACCATAAGCAATGTTTCGAATTATTAAGTTACTCGGTTCCTAGGGTATGAACAAGCGTACAACTACAAGGTGAGGCATAAGTCTGTTTTCGGATCAAACAACAAACAAAAATGCCATATAATTTATGGACCGAATGTGATGATATGGAATTGAATTGTAATATTCGTGAACATTCGAATTCTGTAGCCGTCAGCTTACGAAGAAGTCGGCTCTGTTGCAGGAAGCAGGCGCAACAAGACTTTACAGACTTATGCCTCACCTTGCAGTTATACGCCTAGTGGTAAGCGTCAGCAATAAGAATTCGACGTGTTCTCACCCTTAAGCCGTTTTCAGTCGTGCGTGGTGTAATGTTTAAATGCAACTTGCTCGGTGTGCACGTCGACATTGGTGCGGGCATTAACATTAAGCGTGGCGCATTAATATGTTATTTTTTCGCCTGTGTGCCGTCAGCCCCACCCCAATGTCATTTGGATAGTCCCGAGGACCCAACTCGAGAGACTGGATTTCTGCCAAGAAACCATTTCCTTCTTACTTCTCATTTTCAGCTAGAGCGCCGTCTTAGTGGGTGCCAAAATAACAGATTTCTTCAGCGCCTGTTAGTACTCGCGGCAAAATGGCCTAGAACAATCGCTATTGATCTTGAAGCCATTCTGCTGCTGCTGCTGCTGCCGGTGGAGTTATGCTAATTAAGGCGCCTACTTTTCAAGCCTTTTACGCCTTCTAGCAGGGAAACTGCATTAGATTCTTGCATAATAGGGGCCATTATGTATGGTACATAACGGCTTTTTAGCTTGGCTTGCAAATATGCCGAGAGAAAGGGAACCATCTTTCTTAATGCGAGCCATAACAGGCGTTTGACAATAACCCCTTTGTTAGTCGCTCCATACACAATCTTAAAAATGAAATGAGCACTGTTAGTTTGCTAAAGAATGGCCCAGTAATGATATATTTGTCTCCTTTTGGCGCTGGTGCTGCTAATGGATCCAGAAAACTAAATTATGGCGTCGTTACTCACTGAGATGGGATTACGGGGATCGAAAATTAGCTGCACCTATGGATTGGATTATGAGCCGAGGGAAGGAAACGGTGTCAAGCTCGAAATGTCTCCAAAATGCGAAGCACATTCGTGGCTAAACGAAGTAATGGCGGTGTAGCACCTGGACAAATACAGGTTCTCATAGAAAATAATACAAACGACACTACGTTTCAACGTATACTGATTTCGTTCTGTCACTGTATGAAAACTTACATGTGAACGTACGAGTGACCAGTATTATATTCGGTATATCTACAGTGGAGACCGGGGCTAGAGGTCACAGGGACAAGTTGTCTCACACTCAATTTTAACGCCATTAACAAAAGGATGTTGTTCAATGCGGCATAGTAGGTCCTCATCAAAGCAAGGATGACATCGATGTACTGTAGGTTCATAAGTTTCTGATTGATACTTTTTTTTGCTACACTGAAAAACGTCTTTTTGTCATCTCTATGTAAATGTCAAAGTTCTCAAAAGACACTTTCTAGATAACAGACTGAAATATAAAGGTGCAATCTGTTCATACCTATGATCTTACATTCATTTATTAAAAATAATTAGGCTATGTGTATTTTAAATTAATTAAAGGTGTTAGGGCTATAGCAGTCTTTTTTTTTAAATGAACACATGGGGTTAGTTGTCCCAAACATGGAGGGGATTGATGTCGCAAGTAACAAATTAGCCTACCCCAGAATTAAATTCTACACAAAAATGTGAATAAACCACATCTTAATAAACAAAATATGATTTGATCTGGTTACTTTGCCAATCTTATGGTTTGACAGTGGGTAAAATTTGCAAATAATTCCAGTTTTACACCCACATTAGTTGATCACTGGTATTAAAGTGTTAATTTTGTTTGTTCCTGTATACACATTGCTTCGAATTAATAAATATGGCTTGCTTTCTTTTATTGAAGATAATGTTCAGGAATATCATGTACTGTACAGGCTTGTAAGGTCTCCCATAAGGAGACCTTACAAGCCTTCCGCAACGATGCCCAAGTTCGTCAGCGATGCCCGGCTCCCACCAAACTCGGCACTCTTACCGGTAACCAGATTAGGCTCGAATTTGCTTCGGCCGCGGATCGGTCGGCTGCTGAGGTGGCCATCAACCGTTCCGAGGCTCTCACCGCCGTTGCTGCGAGGCCTCGCCGCCCGATGGTCATCCTCAAAGGGATATCGTCGGATGTAGATTCCGGTGAGGTCTTATCCCTCATGGCACAGCAGAATCCCTCCATAGGCTCAGCTTTAGGTCCAAAGCGGATCCATGACGTCGCCCGGGTGTGCTTCAAGAAGAGGAACAACAGGCACGGCGACGCCATGTACAACTTGGTGATTGAGGTTGACCCCGCACTTCGGCTGGCTCTGCCTCTGAACGACCGAGTCAACCTGGAACTCCAAAAAGTCCATGTAGCCGACTACTCGCCGCTGATTCAATGCTTTTCTTGCCTCCGCTTCGGACACACCAGCACGAGGTGCGCCGCACTTACTCAATCCGTCACCGATCATTGTTCTCACTGTGCAGGAGAGCACTCCTTCAAAGATTGCCCTCACAAAGAGGATGATTCGGCCCTACGCTGCCTCAACTGCTCTAAGGATGCAAGATTTTCTTCAACCCCGGAGGCGTGCCGACACTCTGCCACCTCTCTAACTTGTCCAATTCGCAAGAGCGCTGAAGCTGCGGCCATAGCCAAAATAGACTATGCCTGAAACCCTCATTATGCCTATCATCCAATGTAACTTATCCAGATCGAGAAACGCCACTACTGAACTTCTAGAGCACATTCGCAGAACCAAAGTGGATGTCGCTTTGCTACAAGAACCGTATACAGGCCCCACGGGCCGTTGTAGGGATTACCCCGATTATGCGTGTTACCAAAATCAGCGGGGTAACGGCAGAGTAAAGTCCGCAATTCTGGTACGCCGAGACCTCACTTCGGCCCCGGTGCTGTTTTCTCAATGCACGGACGACACCACGGTGGTGGTCCAGCTGACTCTAAATGGCCGCAGCTCCTTTCTTGTCAGCGTATACATCGAGCCCACCGCTGACAGTGCAGCCCGGGTGGCAGCGCTGGAAACATTATTGGACACCCTCGCCCCATCTCCGGTTCTCCTCGGCGGGGACTTTAATGCGAAGCACGCCCTTTGGGGGGCACGGCGACCGGACGCACGTGGCACACTGCTTGTCGACCTGTTTGCAGCACGAGATCTTTACGTGCTGAATATCGGAGCGGCGCCCACTTTTGAGGCCTTTCGGCCTGCTGGGCCGCGCACGTCTATTATCGACATCACGGTCTGCTCCTCCCATCTCCTGCCCCACGTTCATGGATGGTCTGTCGACCGCACTGCGAAGGCAACGGGGGACCATAACTGCATCTCATTTCGACTCGAAGATCACATAAACGCAACCGCCCCAGCTGCTTCGTCTACCACCTTTCGCTGGAACTCCAAACGCACCGATTGGGGAGAATACACTGCATCGCTTGCGGCGGAGCTCGAAACCGCCAACCTATCTGCGGCCACCGTGGCTGGCATTGCTTCGGGCGAGGATATTGACGTCTTCGTGGATGCCCTCACCACTGCCCTCTCGCGAGCCTGCGATGCCTCCATGCCTCTGAAAGGAAGGAGGCGGAAATTCAACGTGATATGGACGCCGGCTCTAACTGCACTGAAGAAATCTGTCCTGCGCCATAAGCGCTTGGTGTCGCGCTTAGGACACCAGAACCCCACTACTCCTGAATTTGCTGCAGCTCTCGCGACGTATCACGACGCCCGTGTCGCCTACACAAAAGCGATCCAGGATGCTGGCACCAAAAGCTTCCAAGAGTTTTTGGCCAGCCACTCTGACCGCGACGTCTGGGCCCTGCATCGTCGGATAGTTGCAAGCCGGGGGCCTTCCTTGGTCCCCTCGACCGTTCTGACCGGGCCGGGAGCCTATACCTCTGGCCCAATCGACACTGCTAGGGCTTTCCTGGCTCATCTCTACCCCCAGGACACGGCAGACGATGCCACCCATGCAGCCACCCGTGCTGCAAGCATGGCAGCCCCTAACGCTCCGGACGATCCCCTCTTCACTAGCGATGAAATTTTGGAAGCCCTACGGCTGATGGACCCATCCAGAGCACCCGGGTCCGACCATCTCACTGCTGATGCATGCATCCACGCTGCCTCCCACCACCCAACACTTTTCACGGCACTCTACAACAAATGCTTGGAGTTTGGCCACTTTCCCCGGCCGTGGAAGGTAGCTATCGTGAAAGTCATCCCGAAACCGCGAAAAGATGATTACGCCCTGCCGTCGGCCTACCGCCCGATAGGTCTCCTATGTGTTCTGGGCAAGGTCTTGGAGAAACTCATCACTAACCGCCTCGCCTTTGCTCTTCGTGCCTCCCTCTCTCCTCTGCAATTTGGCTTCCGTGCCCAAAAATCCACGGTGGACGCCCTCCGCACCGCCATCCAGCGCATTGAACGCCACAAGGGCCTCGGATACCAGGTTGCCGCCGTATCTCTCGACATAAAGGCCGCCTTCGACCATGCTTGGTGGCCGGCCTTACGCCTTCAACTCCTGCGCAAGAACTGCCCCTCAAACCTGATCTACCTTATTGATTCCTACGAGACCGATCGACTGGTACGCCTTCACCTGGCAGGAGCCTCCGCTGAGTTGGCCACTACTCGCGGCTGCGTCCAGGGCTCCTGCTGCGGACCGATGTTCTGGAACATCATCCTAGACGAACTGTTGTCCCTGCCTCTCCCCCGTGGATGCCATCTTCAGGCGTTCGCGGACGACGTCTTCCTGATTGTTTCAGCGCGCTCCGCGGCCACCCTGACTGCCAGGATCACCGCCGCACTTACCGCAGTTTCGGCCTGGGGTGCCTCGGTTAAATTGACCTTCGGTGCTGACAAGACGACTCTTATCTGTTTCACCAGGGCCGCTCGCACCATCCACGTCTCCATGGACGGTATCCCTCTTACACGTGTCCCTTCCGTCCGGATCTTGGGGGTCATCATCGACGAAAACCTACGCTTTTCGGCTCATGTCAAGTACTCTCTGGCCAAGGCTCTTTCTGCCTACAAGCAAATTTCTCGTGTCGCCCGCATCTCCTGGGGTTCGTCTCCCTACATTCTCCGAACCCTCTACCTGCGAGCGGTGGAGCCCGCAGTCACCTATGCCGCTTCCATCTGGGCCCGTGCCGTCAACCTGAAGTACGTCCGGAAATGGCTCGATGCCTTTCAACGACCCTTTACCATCGCCGCCTCTAAGGCCTACCGAACGAGCTCCCTGGTCGCCACTCAGGCCATCTCCCAGATCATGCCGCTGCCGCTTCGCATCCAGGAGATAGCAGAAATTGAGACCGTTCGGGCCAGCCACGTCACCAATTTCCTCCCTGACGACCGGGCGCTCGATGCAGCAGTGCCTGTCGCTGAGCTCCCCCACCCTGCGCTTCGACCGTCCCTCGCATTCTCGCTCGTGACCCAGCAGGCAGACATTGATGTGGTGCCCCGCGGACATCTCCGGATTTTCACTGATGGCAGCAGGTCCGATGAGGGCGTCGGAGCGGCCTTTGCTGTTTATGACGAGGATCGACTGCTTGCCACCCGAACGTACAAACTTTCCACGTACTGCTCGGTCATGCAGGCAGAATGTCTCGCTCTTCGCCGCGCTGCAGAATGGGGCGCTGCGCGGCATACCGACTTTACCATCTTCAGCGACTCCCGCAGCGGTCTTCACTTGATGTGCCAGCGCTCCGCAACATCGCGCTCCATCGTGGCCGCACGGGCTGCCATATCTAGAGCCCGGCAGGCAGGATTTGCAGCCAACATAGCCTGGGTCAAGGCTCACATCGGCCTACAGGGCAATGAGCATGCGGATGCTCTTGCCAAGCGCGCCGCCACTCTTCGCGTCGCTTCCACCTTTGACCGCTTTCCCCTTAGCCACGTTAAACTCCTGCTGCGCCGTCGCAGTGTGGCCTCCTGGAGTGAGCTGTACGATGC
>JAQGBX010005694.1:0-13353 GCA_034698745.1 Megaphyllum sjaelandicum
TTGGTCGTGCAGTTAGAGCGGCAACCGTGCCACGTGACCTCATCGGTGCTTTTTTTACGAACACCTATTTTGGGAGTTAGCGCGGAATGCGATGCCTGCCTGCCAATTAGCTCCTAAAAGCCATCAGGAAATGGATAGGTCGGCCATATTGTTCTGCCAGCAATTCTGTAACCCATTGTGGTCATGGGCACCCCAAACAAATGAAAATTTCCAGTGCTATTTTTGCGAGAATAGCGCCATTTTTTAAAATCTGGTAACTTTTTTTAATCAAGTTTGGGTGAAGAATATCCGACCTTATTTTAAGAACGTGATTAGCGTGATTAAAAATTTTAAGATATTTTGTACGATTATTTTATGGATTGCCCCGTTTGCAATTTTATGTTTTTCATTTGTTATTTGAAGTTTTGAGACTTTTTTCATGAACTAATTTTGCCCACACCAGTATTAGATTTCGAAATTAGTTTTTATTTATTTTTTTTTTTAAAAAATAGTTCTCTAAAACTCCAAGTTTTTAAAATCCGTCCAAACAACTTTTAAACTAATAAGTTGTTTTTTTTTCCAACAACTTTCCAGAGTTACTCATTTTCTTTACATTTTTTTTTATTTCAAGTGTCCGACCTACGTAATATCTGAATATAGACTAGATTTTGGATGAATTGAATGAAAGGATAAAAATTTTTTTAACATAGTTCTCACAAAATTTTAGTTAAAAAAAATGTTTGGACGGATATTAAAAACATCCATCCAAACATTTTTTAAAACTGGCTAGTTATTTTTTCCCAATAACTTTCCAGAGTTGACAATTATCTTTACATTTTTTATTTTAAATACTAAACGTAGATGATATCTAAATATAGACTAGATCTTTGAAAAGATTTTCCACCAATTTTCGGATATTTTTCACCCAAACTTGATAAAAAAAAGTTTCTCTAAAATTTATAGTCCAAACATTTTTTAAACTTGTGAGTTATTTTTTTTCCAATAATTTTCCACCGTTACAGCAATATGAAATATATTTGTTAAATTTTCTTGAAACATTTTAAATAATGGATTTTTTTAAAAATTGATGTACATTTTCTTATCAAGCCTTCGAGTAATCAAACGTTCACTTATTATACGTTTAACCAAATATCTCTGATAATGTAGTTTCATTGTTTGGCCACTCATTCTCGAGAGTTGTTTGAAAATGTTGCTAATATTGGTCTCAACAATGGAGCTAGAACAATTCGTAACTAAGTGCTGAAACGCATCTCAAAGTGCGATCTTTTCTACGATTTCGGAAATGTAGGCCACAAACTATATTTGGACCTTGGAGGTCCGGGAAATTACATGTTAGAGCTCGTGCTATGCACGCAAATAGAAAGTTGAGAAACCAAATTTTTAGTCGGAAGCTGCTACGCAGTTTTAGAATTGTGTAACGTTGGATTTAATAATTTGTAAATGCAATTTTGAAATACGATCAAACTTGCGAAGTAATTTAAGGTTTTCAAAGTTCTTATGATTGTTAGATCGCTCGTTTTCGTGCGCTTCGCCAAAACTTATTCTAAGATTTAATGCAAAAAATTTTAATTGAATCAACATTTTTAGATTAAGGATTTTCCGATTAAGGTTTTTCCTTTCCATAGGAAGCGAATACAGGAGGCGATTAATCTTGCCGAATTTCTTGCAAGTTTGGCGCTTCCGAATTGTCCAGTGCATATTTCTGAGCATTTTACTAACCCTTGATTTTTATAGAAATGAAAGTTCCAATTGAACGTTTGATTTCTCATAATTTGCAACTGATAAAAAACTCGACTTTCCGGCAACTAATAAAACATGACTTTTTGAACATGCCTTTTAATGTGTGACGAACTTTAGTAACTTTTTCTTTTAACAAAAATTGAAATCGCAGAGCTGCAGACTTGAAATTTGAAATGTTTTTTAATTGAAGTTTTAGGGCTAAATGAACGTTTATGAACTACGAAACATAAAGTTAACTATAAAGTTTATGCAGAATATTATAATCCTGAATAAGATATTGGTATACTTCGAAAGGCCATTAAATTAATGTTATTAAGTTATTAAATTTCTTAAGTCAAGTAATAACTTATTAAATTAAGTTCGTGCTTTAGTTTTTTAAATTAAGTTTGGATAATTGTTAATTTTTTGTTTGGCATTGGCAAGGTTTTAAGTTTAAGTTTATCCAGTTTATTTTCAATACTTTAACGTCTATTTTTTTTTTAGAAAACCTATTGTATTTCCGTTGAAAACCAGGCAGGCCATGGTTCGCTATGTCCATTAGCCAGGAGCTGACCCACCAAAGTTAACCAAGACTACACCCAACTTAACTAAGTCTATTCGAGCACAACAATCGAACTGTTCTTAAGAACTATTCTAAAAAAATAATAATGTAAAAATAATCGGTCTTTGAGATCGGATTTTTCCTACTGTGAGCACCAGAGGCGTCCGGAGCGAGAGCGTCGTATCCAAATTAGGCAGGGCAGTTCCGGTTTATCCAATCCAGGAAGCGAGACGAACGACGAAAATTCGGATAATTTGGATTTTTCGGAGGGGGAAAAACGACTTAAGCTGGGCGTCGAGCCGAAGAAGCAGCAGCTTCGGTACGATTTGGGGGATATTGAACGGAAATTGGGGGGAAAAAATACGAAAATGCACAACACTCAAGGATAAGCTAACGAAAGACGATGTTCACACTTACGTCCAAAAGCTGTTCTAAAGTGAAAATTGGGTCCCGACCACTTTTAAATGCCTACTTGTTTGCCTGTTTTGGAAGGCGCTCGTTAGGGCGCGGCGCCCCATTGGCGGAAAGGGGAATCTGGGCGGGGCACGTCGGGGGCGCCGCCAATAGGAAACCGCCCCGGCCCGGCTATTCCTATCGTTATCGTATAGGGTTGCTGCCCGTTTCGACTCCCCCTGTCGCCCGCTCCTGATCCGGCAAATACTGGAACGGAGCAGAACGGAAGTTGCCTTATTCCGTTTCCGCTCGGAACTACCCGTAGATGGGTCCGAACGTAGTGGTCACAACGCGTACAACCGATCCGGACAACGACGCGTATCCGACATCCGTCCGTTCCATGAGCTGCCGGATATTGCCGTCTGCCTAGAACCAATGATTTCAAGCTTTTTCCTAATATGGTTCAGAGGAATGAATGAAACTGTATTGGAATCTCGGAGACGGTACCATTGGACATCGGCGCTCGGGACGGACGCAGGTTTTTTCGAGAAAAATCACTCGATTTGTACCGAAATATACCGATTTTGTTTTTAGAAATTGAGAAAAACATTTTTTTTGGAAGAAAAATTGCGGTGTATGGAAGAAAAATGATAAAAATCGTCGAGTTTTGATGGTTTAAGATCGAGCGATACACTCCACAAATCAAAGGAGTATTTGTACGCCTTTAAATGGGTGTAGATTTGAACCCCATGATGACATAATTAAAAGGAGGGGATTAGTCTCTTTGGGAAGGGGTACAGAAAAAGAGACGATATTTAGCACTATTCACGAGCGTCATTTTTTGCTCGATAAAAATGAAAAGTTTGCAAGTTTGTACTGGGAAATTTTCAAAGCTTGCAAACAGATTCTGAGCTTTTAAAATTAAGTTCTTTGACTTTTCTAGGTTTTCCAGGACTGGCCTCGTTTACTGACTTTTGTCATCTATAACCCACGTCCTGTGCGATATTGCGCTCAATTTCCATTTTAACTTGGAAACTTATTTTATTTGGCATTTTTTTTTAAGTGGACGTCCGAGTTAGTCTTCTTCCCCTCCCCACTCCTTCAACCCCCCGTCCCCTTAACTCAACCTATCATCACCCTACATGAGGACGTCCTTTTTGAATGGCCCCTAAGGTCACAGTTTTTTTTTCTATTTCTTGGTCTTAATTATTACCACTTAATTATCCCCTTTCCAGGGTATAATTAAAGGGTGTTGCACTTTTTCTTTGCTCCTCTAAATTTTTTCATAATGTGTAAGATTAATAATTAGTTAATTACGAAAATTCTGCAATTTGCCTCGACCGTCGGCGTTTAGATCTGCTAGAAAAAGCTAAAAAATTCGAGTTTAAAAGGGGGCGAAATTCTAAAAATAAATTTCGAAGCTATTATTCCGTAAAAGTTTACTCTCGTAATTTCGCACCATAACGTCCACCTACTTGCTCGTTTTTGAAATGTGCGAGCTGATGATTTCACCGAAGAAAAGCTCGATGTATTTGAAAAGTTTGCTGAATCCAACATCCAACTTTCAGTCCAACTTTTTGCAAATTTCAGAAAATTCTACCTGATATTTGTTTGTTTGTTCTAAAATACGTGGGAATGGAGTGTTTTGAGTTCCCCAAATGCCCGGTCCGTTCTCGCGCGTTTCTCTCCCTCGACCCTGCATTGAGCTTCTTCCATGCAAGGTCTGCAAAATGATATTTTTCGTTGGCCTAAAAATACACGAAAAAGCAGCCCCTCTCCCGAAATGTCACCTCGCCTGAACTCCACCAACCAACTCGCAACGCAGACTGGCCTGGATGCATTTCGCTGTGGGACTTTTCTTTGCGGTTCAGCCACAATCGTCGTAAAATCGGCATTTTAAGTACTGTTTGTTTTGGAACGTTGGCCAATTGGACCGGACCAAAAATTGGGAACGGGTTAGCAGGAATCGGCGCGAGCGTAGCTACGCCCACACTGGAGGAACTTCCTGTTTCTGTTGCTTGTTCCTTAAACTGTCTCCAATATTTTCTTGAATATCGCTGAAAGCGTTTTGGGGGCCATTAAAAAAACGTCCTCATGTAGGGGTAGGGGGATAGGTTAAGTCACGGACACAAAGTGGACAGAGGGATGGAAGGAATAATGACCAATTCGCACGTCCAGTTGATAAAAAAATGCCAATTTTGCAAATTTCTCCTCGAAAACAGTTAAAAATGTTGATGATTTGTACTTGGAAAAACTTGAAATTTTTTGTAAATTTTTTCTAGAGAAAACTGAAAAACTTGGAAAAGTCAAGGAACTTTAAAACTCAGAGTCCATTTGCCAACTTTAAAATTTGTCCAGTACAAATCTCAAGAAAAATGAATTTATTTCAAATTTGTACTGGACCCTGAGTTTCAAAGTTCTTTGACTTTTCCAGGTTTTTCAGAACTGTTGGTACCCTGTTTACTAACTTTAGCAATTAATAACACATCACTTATGCGATATTGCTCTTTATTTCCCTTATACGTTGGGAAGTGATTTTATTTGGCATTTTTGTATCGAGTGGACGTCCGAGTTGGTCATACCACTCTCCATTCCCCTGTCCTATCCCTCGCCACCTGCTCCAACATGGGGACGTCCTTTTTGAATGGCCCCAAAGAGAAACATAAATGTTTCTGTTTTGTTTCTGTTGACATGAAGTATATAAGGAACTTTCAGCTCCATTCCGAAACACGTAGGAACAAGTTGAAGGAACAAGCAACAGGTACAGAAAGTTGCTCCATGTTTCTTCCAGCGTGGAGGTAAAGCTTAATGTTTTCTGTTATGTAGCGACCTAGTCCCCCGAATAAGCCAACGAGTAAAAGAGCAAGCAGGTGATATTTCGGCAATGTTTTTTTTTCCTGGTGCACTTTTTTTCCGCTAGGGATTTATGGCTTCCTCCGCGCGAGACCCTCCCGCGTCGTGCGCCGTATCAGCCATCTTAACGGCGTGAGAAGTCACGTCTGTCTGCGGATGCACAAACGGCGCTCACAAGAAATGACAAAAAAAACGAGTTCCCCCACCGCGGATTTTCGCGGAAAATTGGCCAAAATCCTGCTCGTTTCGGGGAGCTTTTGCCTCCGCGGCCGACGCGCTGGCAGTGATTGCCCCCCTTCGAGGGGCCACGGAGAACCTTCGAGGACCCCAAACACCAAGCGCGGAGGGAAGGAGCGCAGCAGTGCCCCTCTCTCGCCCAATGTTTATTTTGAAGACTTCGTGAGTAGTATAGGAAAAGTCATTTCTCTGTATCACTTACCCAAAAGTTTTCCTATACTACTCTCGTGTTGCATAAACTAACGATCGAGGCAATTTATATCCCGAAACTTGTTTCCAGATATATCATTCCTCGTTATTTCCTCGCGTGTTGGGAGAAATTTCCTTCGCGAATATACTTCCAGAATAGAAAACAAATCCTATTTTGAGCAACTTATTTCTGGAAAGAAATTGACAACGTAGGTTTTAAGGAGGCAAGTTATGCACCGAAACTTTTTTTTCGGAAATATTATTGCTCAATATTTCCCTACAGTATAAATATACTTTGCCTGCAGAGAGTGAACTGCAAATAGACCCTTTTGAAAATATCAGTATATAGTATAGAGTCGAACTTTGATAAGTGAAAACCCCTCCTGGCAAGGAAGTCTTTTTGCATTTATCCGGTTTTTTCATTTAAGCGGGTTTCAGTTAACACGCAAGACATAAGGCAAAAATTCAGGGCTTAACCATGAACATGTATTTCAATTATCAGGTTTTTTTTTCTTCTTTCAAGTGGGTTTCACTTATCCAAGTTCGACTGTACTTTTTTCTCTAAATTTAAAATTAATTGCACGATGGTATAAAACACGTCTCGAATTATGCTCATTGTTCTTTTTGTTTGTTTGTTCAGATTTAACTAATCCATAACGTCACAAAAATGAATTGGGACCGCGTCTTCTTGACCTTTGAACACCTGAACCACGAGCGTCTCTTCAGCTGGAGGAGCAGCAAGCCGGAGTCGACGTTCTGCCTAATTTGTGCCGTCGACATTCTCGGCGACGAGAACCGGTTAACCGTGGAGAAAAAACACGTGTTGACCGAATTTTTAAGTCAACTGGCGAGCAACCGACCGGATGTGGCGGAGGCCATGAACGGAAACTTGCCATGCGCCTGTCGCGCCTTCTACGCCCTCACGGATTTGCTCCAACACGACGATGAGGAACTAGCTTCGTTTGCTGTTCAAGGTGCGTACAGATGTTTACGAGGATTCCATAGAACTGGAAAGATCCGAGGATTCTGTAAGCTCAGGAAGAGCTTACATGTTTACTTGAAGGTTACTTTACATCTTCAAGCTTTGGAATTACTTCAAGGCTACTTCGAGATTCGGAAATTAGAAACCGTCTCATCCCTTTAAACACAAAAGTGAACCTGAATTTATGCAGAAATATTCCAACCAAGTTGATAAGAGAATCTTCCGAGATTCACAAATATTCGAAATTCAGCCGGGACTATGTCCGGTTCGACAAGATGAAACCATGCATTATCGATATGTAGAAAGCTTTTAAGTTATCAAGATAACGTTCGAGAAAATAATTTCTCACGAAGATAACCGAAAAATAAGTCAATTAAGCACGTCGTAAAAGCATCATTTATTGCCAAAAATTACCACAAAATTACGTCATTTTTTGTCAAAAAGTAATTATAAATTGGTCATTGACTCGTCAATTTCTGGTCAATAAGAAAATAACTGACGCCTTTTTGTCAGGAAAATGAAGTTTTGGCAATCAATAAGGGACCATTTAAAAAGGACGTCGGCATAATTTGCCCCAAAATTGGACTCGCCCCTGTCCGTATTGTGTCCGATCAATCAGGATCCCCTCTCCCATTCGGACGTCCGAAACTTTACAAAAATTGTAGCCTATTCGGAAAATTTTGAGTTTTGCAAATTTGTACTCGGAAAACGTAAATTTTGTATTCTTAAAAGGTTTAGAAAACTCAACTCGGAAAAACTCAATTTTTGGCAAAACTTGGAAAATGGACGTCATTTTTCAGTCATTTATTTTGGCCATAACGGGCATTTGCATGACAATCTTTTCTTGCTGATGTCAATCTTTAATCACTTTGCTAGGAGGAATTATCAGCACGAAAGACTATATAGAGTGCATGTACATGTATGTGAATACAGTAATACAATACATGTACAATGTATAGGAACGTTTTTGTTTATGACAAATTTGTCTTAAAATTGCGAGTATGGAATCAGAGGAAATGTAGATTTAAAGTATGAGTGACATTCGCGGGAACATTGATTGCAAAGTTTGATCGAAAAGGGATCATGAGGATTGCATGCTGTTCTTCTTTTCTGGTTTTAAAACGCCATAAACGAGGTTAAGACGTTTGCTCAAAATGGCTCGCACCCCGTTTCTCGATTGTAGATGTTTCAGTCTGCAGAGCGGCCATTTTTTTCCCACTGCCATCTTTTCTTTTCCGAAATATACAGGCCATTTCGTTTCTCTTTTCGTCACCCGATACGCGTTCAAAATAGCAGCGTCTTTAAACGTTTCGTGCTGTTTAAAGAGCCGGAAAACGCGGTTCGTGCCCCGGTGGGCCTACGTCTTTTTATCAAGTTGTTACGCTTCATTCCCGGTACATGTACACAGGAGCTCCAAGTAGACGTAGATGCAAATATAAATGAACATTTTCAAATGTATTCGAGTAAAAATTTTCAAAATTTTCCGAATGCAATTTTTTTTAAAGTTTCGCACGTCCGAATGGGGGGAGAAGTGTCCCGATTGACCGGACTCAATGCGGACAGGGGTTAGGGGAGAGTCTAATTTTGGGCAAATTTTGAGGACATTCTTTTTAATTGGCCCCTTATTGGTCATAAAGACGTTAATTTCTGGTCAATAAGACGAAAATCACGCCTTGTTGACTAGAAAATGACGTTTCTACAATCATTAAATGGTGCCATTTTAGGGGCAAAACATCGTAGCAAGAAATGTAAGGTGCGCATGCGCCGCCAGGCGGGACTTAAATCTACGTTGACATTTACGTTTACATCTACACGCAACTACGTCATCTCCTAAATACATGTATCGCTATTGACGGATTCTAAAGGTAAAGGTAGCCTACACACCGAAGAAACTGAACTTGAACGTAACTTAAAACGTGATTAAAAACTTCCAATTCAGAAAGCCGGTTAACGCACGGCTTGGAAACTTGCATTGCAATTGCGGAAACCAATTAATAACGAATTCTACTTGTCCAAAAGGAATACACTCGCGTGCACTCGGAGTACACGAGTGTACACTCGTGTGCTCCGAGTGTACTCTTTTTGGACAAGTGGAATTCGCCATAAGTTTCAGCTCAGGGCAGCAATCTGACGTAATCTGCCTCGCGCATTGTCGAAAGAAATATGACGTCATGACTTTCACATGCATCGGGATCTGCAACCTGGTTTACTTTCTAAAATACTGCGTTTTGGATCGAGTTTCACAGAGGATCCATTCTGAGGCCTACAAAGTTAATTCTAACGTAAAATCCTTCAAAAGTCAAATAAACACTAGGAAATTCTTCCGAATTTTAATTTTTTTTTCAGCCCGTCTGAATAATCTTTAAGCCTGTTAAGTGCATTGTACTTGAAGTGTTCATTAAGTTTCCGCAATCATTTTTTTTTAAAGACGGCGGTATGGATTTTGATAAAAATTACACGTGCTTAAAATTGGAAAGCAAGTTAAGAAAGACTCCGAGGAGATAGTGGCTCAGAGAGGTGAGAGAAGTGGACTGAGTGTCTCAAACAAATGCTGAAAGCTGAAACGTTTTTTGAGCTAGCCGTACACTCGCTCCCAAAAAATGCTTTAAACATAATGGACATTTTTTTGAATAATGAAATACAGGGTATATTATGATGTTATGACTTACGAGACAGGAGTGGCAATAGTACCCCCTTTACATGCATAATGGAAAAACCCAAACTGGGACTTATTTTTGGAAGTAGGGCTTAAATAAAAAAATCTTCAAAAATCACGCTAGGTCTTATTTTCGTAGAAACACGGATATTTTTGAATTATTGTCTTGAATGATGTTGGCTATTCCTAAATAATTCGAATGGCGAATTCTGAATTCTCAGTAATTCTTCTTGCTTTGTCATTACTAGGCTTCCTCCATTTGATGGATATCATCAGTTCTTTTGACACGACCGATCATATTTTGGGAAACATCATCAGCAAGGTAGCTCTAATAAAGTGTTTTGCGTTTTGTGTTTATTTGCGTAATTTTTGTTTGTCTGTATGTATCGATTAACTATCTCAATCCTTAAGGCAATTTGTTGTCATATTTCTGAAAATTATAGGCATGTTCAAAAAGTCATGTTTATTGTAATGCGAATTATGAGAATTCAAATGTTTTAATTTGTCGATTTACAGAACACAAATGAAGCTCACTATTTTCAGTTTCGGATTTTCGTTTTTCAAAGCCAAAGTCAAGCAAAATGCTCAGAAACATATACTCTTAACTTTTTGGACAAACCTAAACTTACCTAAAATTCGGCAATAAATTGCTTCGTGTATGACGGCCTTTAAAGTCGTCTCGCATGAGGCAATTTATATCCCTGAAACTTGTTTTCAGATATACATGTATTATTGCTCGATATTTCCCCGCGTGTCAGGGGAAATTTCCTACTAGAATTTAATTCCAGATTAGAAAATGACCCTTGTCTGAGCAACTTATTTCTGGAAAGAAACTGACGGCGCAGGTTTCACTGTCAAGTTCGTTTACCCCCATTTCTCGTTGAAAAAGTGATGCCCATTACTGTCGGGGTATATTTTTGAAACCATCGCTCCTCGTGTGCGGCAACAGGAAATTGATTCAGTTGAAGCAATATTCCGGCAACATCTCGCAATTTATTTCCATACGCCCTTTAAAGGCGGTCAAATTATTGCTGCAGACATTGAGCGACATTTTAAGAATTTATCCCTGCTGTGTGTGACAACACTGTTTCAAAGGTAAATGTGGATAAACTAACTCGACAGCACTGCTTCCCCAACACTCTCCCCGCGTTTTGGAAAGTACTGATGTAGAGATATATCTAGAAATTAGTTTCATGATATAAATTGCCTCGTGTGTGATAGCTTTAATGATGGGCTATCCGACAGAACGAAACTTTTGTGCATGACTGAAATACATATGTCGTCAATTTTAAGTCAGAAATAAGTTGCTCAGAATTGGATCGCTGCCTTCTACCACCTGTCCACATTGTGTCCGTGAATCAACCTATCCCCCCTACACGAGGACGTCCTTTTTGAACGGCCCTTACAAGATATTCTGGAAATATATACGCGAAGGAAATTATTTTCCAACACACCGGTGAATATGGAGCACTAACATGCATGCATGTGGATACAAGTTTCGGGATATACAGTAAATTGTCCCTTGTACAGTGAAGATATAGACAGAATTTCAACCGTCTTACCCCGTTTTCGAGATTTCGTTGAATTTGGTTTCGACCCCAGTAACCCGGGCCTCTAAAACATAACGAATCTATAAATAGCAGAGCCCAGCAACCCTGCAGCAAAATTTTGGAATAATCACGACAGATCGCAAATAAAACGCGTGATTCAACGCAGGTATTTCGTTTTTAGTGCCATGTTCGTTAGCTAAAATGTCATTATATGGATATTGTTGACTCCTACTCCAAACAGTTCTTGCCAAATCTGTGCCCATCTTTTCACCTTATTTACAGGGCCGAAAGCAACGAGGGTGCCAGGGGCTGTACTGCACCCGAGCGCAAAATATATATATATATACCGTATATACTCTTCGTCGTGTAAATTTTAATTTTGTTTCGTAATATTTAGATCACAACAATTTTTTTTTATAAATTTTGTTTTTAGAGCAATTTTACAAAATTGTCGACAGTTTCCGGGGCTAGTTTTGCATAATTCTAAAACGTTTTCCGAGATTATTTTTTTTCCAAAATTCTCAATATTCTCTTCTCTAAATTTTTCAATTTTTTAAAAATCATCATTGGTAAATTAGATTTTACCTTCGTCAATTTGATCAAATTTAAGTACACTGTATCTTAATTTGTCAATCTTTCAGCATTATCATCGGCCAATTTTGAAAGTTTTTCAAACTTTTTTTAAGACAATGTTTCAATTTTTTGAAGCATAGACATTTTTGTGTCCTTTTAGAATTTTCTGTAATTTAGATATGTCGAAATTTAATGTTTCACAATTCTGATTCGGGGGAAGGATTGGAGTTTGTTCTACATGTAAGTTCAATGTGTCACCCACACATCGATTTTGATGTTGGTCAACTCAACGTTTTTCCATCACATCGATTTCGATCATGCATGTCGAGTCAACGTTACACCACATCGATTTCGATCTTGGTCAAGTCAACATTTCTCCACATCGGTTTCGATTTTGGCCGAGTCAACAAGTCTCCATCACATCGATTTTGATCTTGGTCAATTCAAGGCTTTCGTCGGTCTGATATTGGCGCCAGAGGGAGCCAAAAAAAGCTTCAGGGATGAGCATCGGATCATTTACCCAAATTTAGAAAAGCAATCTCCGTCAGCCATCGTTTCGAAGCAGAAATCTCAGAAGAATACTATATCGGCAACCGTTTAGTCGGTTAGGTTTTGGGGATGCCAAAATAAAAAAAAAAGTTACCGGAGGAGAGGGAAAAAAAGATCAAGACACGATGACTGCTTTCCTGGATTGACTCCAAAGGAAGCTAAAATTGCGAGCCATGTAGGGAAAAATTCCCTAAATCAGTCGACGCAGGAGAAAAAGAGCGAAAACACAAGGTACGGATGAAAGGCACGGGACGGATTTCCTAAACAGACCTTCAATTAAGGCTCAAAACGCATTTTCAAATACTAAGAGAACCTGCGAATAGGTTTCAGTCTTAGTTTCTTGGGCCTAGGAGAAACCTTGACTTCACCAAGTTGGTGATTTTTGGGAGCTGGAGAATGTTTTGACTATGCTGAGGGGAAAAAAAGATAAGCTCTGGTGAAAGTGTTAACTCAACCAGATTAAGGAAGCGCAATTGTCTCGGCATACCGACCCTAACCCAGGGACCTCGAATTAGCCCGGGCTAGTTAGCGCTCTTTATAGCTGGAGAATGCCGAACGGAAGTGCGTCAACCGTTGGTAGTGACGACAACCAATGGGACCTCAAGACGTCATTGCTGTCTCATCTTAGAATTGTTGAAGAAATACACCAGTCAACGCAGTTATTGACCGATGCTTTGAGGTGTCCGTGGAGAGGCGCCACCGTCTGGAAAGACTCAAAACAGAAGCGATCTGTGCAATTTCCTTAATAGTGACATGACCTTCTGTGAGGGACATTCAGAATGATCGTGAATTGTGGAATGATGGTCCGTGATAATGAAAATCCTAATTTTGGCATCATTACTGGGGCGTGGTTGTGGATATACCATTAGTAATGACCATGTAGGTTTCCCTCATAGCCAACACTGTTATTTAAATTTCGCGCACCATGCATTCCTGATTCGTATTTCCTATGTGCGCCACGACATGAATGCGCATGCGCAGAATTATCGTTAAAAGTAGTCTATACGTACTATACAGACAGAAGTTAAGCCCCAAGGGTCTTTGCCCTTCTTAGGCGGGGGATTAAGTTTAATGGATATAGGTGAAAGGG
>JAQGBX010005695.1:0-13351 GCA_034698745.1 Megaphyllum sjaelandicum
TGATTCTGTGAACTTGAGCCACAATGATAAAAGTGAGTAACTTTTAAGGAATAAAGGAATTAATTGTTTCTTGAACACTCTATGCAGGACTGCCTGGACTCTCTCCTTTCTTGCAAGGCACCCTCAAAGCCTTCCACTGCCCTCTCTCTGCTACCAACATAAAGTGCTTCAAATTAACGATGTAAGACACAAATGGAGGGCTTCTGGGTCGATTTATATCGCGAAGTAAATAATTAACTTCTGATTGCTTTTCGACCACAATATAAGGACCTTTAAATGGCAATTTTAGTTTTCTAACCCCTGGTTTTGCCGGGGCCAAATCTCTTTGTAGAACAAAATCTGCCACTTTAAAGTCTACAACACCACGGTGTTGATCGAACAAACGTTTTTGCCTAACCTGTTGGTCTTTTAAATTTTGATTTGCCCTCTGTCTCGCATCGTAGACCGAAACAACTTCTGGCATCAATATTTTTGCATCATATAAATTATTACAAGGCAATTTCAGATGGTAACCATGCATAAGAAAAAATGGCAAAAATCCCAACGATTCCTGTACCGCAAAATTATAACTCGCCACCGCGGTTTCTATAAGCGGAGTCTAATCTTTTGCTGCTGACAATTCCACCAATCGTGCCCGCACCCTGATCATCAAGGTCTGGATTACTCGCTCCGTCAGACCATCAGCCTGCTGATGGTATGGCGCAGAACATCAATGTATAATGCCGAATTTTTCCAAAAATTGTTTAAAATGTTTACTCGTTAGAGGTGTTCCACTATCAGAAATTAATTGTTTAGGAACCCCAAACCAAGAAAACAGCCTCAAAAAAATTTTCCAATACGAGCGCATTCTGTTTCTTAATAGGTAATGCCACACAATACCTTGTGGCATAATCAATAGCAACCAACACATGAGAAATACCAAATTTTGCAGGAAGCATTGGTCCCACAGAATCGAAACCCCACTTTTCGGCCGGACCCCCCACCGAAACAGGTTCCAAAAGCCCATTTGGCTTTTGTCTTGGTATTTTTACCATTTGACATATTGGGCAACTATCTATTTATTTCGATATCGAACGTCGCCACCCCGGCCACAATTATGATTTCGAAAAAGTTTCAATCGTTTTTGACATACCAAAATGTCCTGCATACGGGTCATCATGGCATGCTTTCAGAACCTGTTGTCGTAAATGAAAAGGCACAACCACCAACAATCGTGGGATATCACCTGGTGCCATATGATATAGCATACCCCCCAATCGCACATAACCCCTTATCCGAATCATTTTCCACGGTCTTACAACGTGCAGCCAAATCTTTAAGTTCTTGATCTTTTTGTTGTTTTTCTACCAAATTCTAGATAACATAATGCGTGATAATCAGTAACTATAGTAAACAAATTTTGAAATAAATAGTGTCTAAACTTTGAAACTGCCCAAACTACGGCCAGAGCCTCCAACTCTGTAACAGTATACCGTGATTCAGGTCCGGATAATGTGCGGCTAGCATAAGCAATTACCCTCTGATCTGAACCCACCCCTTGTTGTAGGACTGCTCCTAATCCCAACAGACAAGCGTCTGTATATAACGAAAAAGGTGCTGCTGGATCCCACATTGTTAATACGGGTGCCGTAGTTAAAGAAATCTTCAATGCCTTAAAGGGCAAGTCACATTCTTTCGACTATTCGAATTTTGTATTTTCACAGGTGAGCGCGATAAGAGGAGCTGCTATTTTAGAGAAATTCTCTAGAAAATGGCAGTAATATCCCGCTAATCCCAGAAAACTACGGACATCTGTTCGTGTCCTTGGGATTATAAAATTTCAAACTGCAATAATTTTGTCTGGATCTACAGCTACTCCTGCCCCACTCACCAAATGACCTAAATACTTGACCTCCTTACATGCAAAAAAACATTTTTTTGGTCGCAAGCGCAAGTTGTGTCCGTCGAGAACTTTAAAAACGTTTTCCAAATGATTTAAAAAATTTTCAAAAGTTATGGCAAACACGATAATGTCGTCCAAATATACCAAGCACTGTTCCCATTTTAAATGGAACAGTGCCTGGTCTAGTCCCCTCTGCATTGTAGCAGGCGCGTTGCACAAACCAAAAGGCATGCGCAAAAACTCAAAATGCCCTTCACTGCATGAAAACACTGTTTTCTTCCGGTCACATGGAACTATTGGCAATTGCCAATAACCACTCATTAAATCCAGAGTGGCAAACCATTGTGACCCTTGCAGTGAATCCAACGCGTCGTCAATACTTGGGATGGGATAACTATCAATTTTTGTACTTGCATTCAGTTGTCGATAATCGACACAGAATCTAGAAGTCATATCCTTTTTTTACGATGACAAATGGACTCGAATATGGGCTCTTTGAAGGTACAATAACTTTCTGCTCTAACATTTCCGAAATTTCTTTTCTTACAATATTTCGCACCGCCGGCGAAGTACGCCTTACTGCCTGAAAAGTCGGCTGTGCAGACCCTGTCTCAATATAATGCGGAGACAACTTACTCATTCTAAATTCAGCATTTGATAGTGCAAAATTTTTTCTATACTGACATAATAAGGCGGATAATGCATCTCACTGTTCCTGTGATAACAAAGGATCAATATTAACCCTATATAATAAATCATTCTCATTCTGAATTGTCCTCCGCTCCGTTATTTTTATATCCTCTCCCTGCCAGGGATCCACTACATCAGACTCTTGCAAAGGAACGGCCAACGCAACCACTTGGCGTCCTTTCAACCGAACCTCTTCGGGTGAAGAATTTAAAATCTGCATTGGTCTTGCTTCCGGACCCCGTGACAAAAAAACACCATACGCTGACCTCACATCTGTCGGACTCCTATCAGTAGGCAGGGTCATCATCCTATCCCCCACTGGAATATTCTTTGGCACCCAACATTTCGGAAATGATACCAAAAAGGGGGCAATATAACAGGTTCCAACAAGGTCACGGGATAAGCTTCCATCCGCAAAACTGGAGGGACACTAACATCCGGAAATTCCGGCAACTGTACATGATCCTCCAAAGAAACCGAACCCTTCATATATTCCGGATGCAATTCGGCTTCCTGTTCTACTGTATATGTCTGACTTAAGTCATCCTCAAAACAAACCCGTTGTCTTTTGGGTAAATATAATATCCCTTCCTTATCTACAAAATCTTTTCCCAAAATTATTGGTACTGGCAATGACGGTGAAATTACAAAGGTATATTCAAATTCCTTACCTAACAGAAAAAATCTTGCAACAGTTGCAGTTGTTTCTGCCGAAATTCCACCGTGACAATCCTGGTACAAATGGATATCCTTTCCAGATAATTTCATTGTTTTCAACCCAAAAGCCTCCACAACTGACGTGTGAAAAACGTCCCACTCGAACCAGGATCCCAAGTAGCCTGTATAATTTTATTCCCACAAGATAAATTTATTTTTAATAACCTAGCCGGTGAGGATAAAGCCACCTGACATGTCATAACTGGACGGATTTGTTCAGCATTATTTCAACTTGTTCTGTTTGGACAATCCCTGTGCATATGACCTTCCTGTTTACAGCCATAACATAAAAATGGAGATCCTCCTGTAGCCACTGTCTGTGAATTTGCAATTCTTGGTGGTGAGCGCAAAGCTCTATTCAATGTTTGATTTTGCGATATCGCAGGTTGTTCGTTACAATAAGTATCCGCACTCCATCTAACTGTTGTGTTTTGATAGGGCTTTGTACTATTACTCCCCGAATATGAATTCTGTTTCATTGCTGAAGGAGCCTGTACCTTATTAATATGATACATAACCTGTCTAAACTTGTATAACGGACAGTGAATACTAGTTATCATATACTTCTGTAATGCTGGATGTAGACCTTTTATTAGATAGTCTCTAATAGCATCCTCTGACATATAAGGATCCACCCTATGACAAAGGTGTTCCACATCTGTCACATAATCCAACAATGATTCGTTGTAACCCTGTCGTCTAGAGGCCAATTTCGTAATTAAAGCTGATGGTCTAAAACCATCCGAAAATAGGACATGAACTGGTGCCTAAATTGTGGCCAAGGCACATTAGCCAATCTAGCTCCATAATTGTGTCCCCATTTTGCTGCTGCTCCTGTTAATTTCTTTCGCAATTGCTGATGCCATAATGATTGGTCAACCCGATCATTCTGCGCAGCCAATTCAAACGACTGCAAAAATACAAACGGTCCCGTCGAACCGTCATATAAAGGGAGCTTATTGACACTCAAATGAATAATAAACGGCATACCAGGGCCCATACATGGAGGTGGGATACCTTGAAAAGGTGCCAAACCAGGAATTCCACTATCTACATTCCGATACCAATTGTAACCCTGACCTTGAACTTTTTGCATACGCATTCCTTGAGATTGAAAACCATTAGAAAACATAAAACCTAACCGTTTTACTAATTGCACTAACGTTTCAAATATAAAATCTTTCTTTTCATTAAATATATCAGTCATTGATAGCCAACTCTCTATATTCAAAATATTTTGACAAACTGTTAAGAATGTTGGTTCAGTCAATCTTGATGGAAAGTCACCCGTTATTTCTGTCTTTTGTCCAAAGGGCACAAAGGTAACCGGTTGACCCTGATTATCCCTTTTCGTAAGTTTAAACTTTTTTTCTCTGGCTCTGTAATAGTGTCCGCCAAATTAGCCGACTGCACACCGTCTTCTTTTTGATCTAAGGTTGTTAAAATCTGAGCTAAAATATTTCCCATTTTTAAAGTTTTGGGTGTAGCTACTTCCGCATAGATCCAATCATGGACCAATCGTATAGCTTGCCGCATATCTATCGAGGTCCCCTCATTTATTACTTCCGTAGAAGTCCCTGCCTCACCTACTATCTTTTAAGTATCAGTCATCTTTTCTATTGGAAAATCAATCGCACCTCCACCATGTAACGAAGTTCGTAATTCAGAACGCAATAGCACTATAGGGATCAGTAGGACTAAGCAGACAAGACTATTCAGGATAAATATGAAACAAGAACTCTTTAATTCGACATTTTCGATCAGGCGCATAACTACAATACTAAAGGGCGAAAAAGGTTCAAAGCTTTTCAGAACGACAATCGTACAAGAATATAAAAACACGCGCAAATGGTAGTATGGTTACAAGGTCGCAACAAGCAGTTCCCTCCTCCTAACCGTTTCAATATAATAAATAATAAAAAATAATTCAACCCCCCATAAGCTCACGGAGCAGACACAACTCGCGCCAAGCGAACAAACTCACATACGGCTCCCATCCGACAACACCTTTCAAAGTCGAGTTCTTCACCCCTTATGTTTCTAAGACATCGCTTATATATCAAATTCGATGTCACATGACATAAGGTCATGTGATTGGTGATGTAATTCACATCACCACCTAAGGGACCTTGGACTTCACGGTCCACTGACCGTGACAATAGTCAGAATTTAAAGAAATGTTTCTTTGAAATGGGCTTTTGTGGAAGAAATTTTGAGTGATAAATATGACACTGATATTATGATGATAAGATTTCGCTGTAAATAAGTGTACAGTGTCTTTGTTCAGATCTTGAAATAAATCATCTATTATTATTAAACTGTTAGGCTTTAAATTAATTTTTTTTGGTATTTGTTCAAAAAAATTAATTGTATTATTAAGCTTACTATAACAACTTTGCTTCTGTTAGTAGTACCAGGTAATGTTGTTTGGTGGAGGCTTAAACCTTTAATTTGACTCACTTAATAGTCGTAGCACAAATGCTGTTTTTCCAGCTCCGCTAGGACCTGCTACAATTAGCCGAAAGGGGCTTAAAAAAGGAAATAAATGTGCTGAAGACAATCACTTTCATTAATTTTCCGAATCATTGTCACTGGGTTTGGAAGTTCTTCCGATGTAATATTCTCAGTATCATGTTCTCAGAAATAATAACTATGTCTAAAGAGAGCAACACTAAAACTGATAGTGAAAAACAGCAGAATGTCAATTAAGATCACAAAAAATCACAAAAATATAAAGGTAATTTTATGTCATAATTTTCTACATTCATGTTCTTAAGAGAAATTATGGCACATTCTTTCACCTAAAATTTAGTTTTTACCTGGAAACCTTGACATGAAATTAGTCCCCCCAGGTTTTTAAGAGTCATGATGGTATGACTGTGTCCTGCAAGTTATAGTGCTTCTATTTTTTCTTAAAATTTGGCAATGTAATTTATACCTATTTAAAGGTTGTAATGATGTGCGTAGGCCCGAGCGCGTTAGAACGAGGAGGATCAATATTATCAAGCAAACTAAACTCCCAATCGATATGAAAGTACAAGAACTCTTTAATTCAGTAGAAACACCCACATGCATTGTCACAAGGCAAAAGGTTCAATAGTAGACATTATAAACGAAATTCGCAAAGACTAAACATCAGAAGCACGAGAAAGGTTCAGGGTTGCTTCAATTGCCATTCCCCCCTTCCCGGCAACAATTAAAATAATAATAAAAAGTAAAATAAGCTAAGGTTTCAAAAGGGCCTAATTCTCGCCAAGCGAACACAACTCACATACAGCACCGGTCTCATCCGACAGCACCTCACCATGCCAATTCTCGATCTGCCCCGTTCTCCGTTCTCCTGCCGTTATTTATCTGATTTAATATCACGTGACCAAAAGGTCATGCGTCCAAAGGTGACGCTATTTATATTCTTTAGTGGACTTTGGATAGCCACGGTCAGCCGACCGTGACATCCCCCACTTTAATTTTCTGGCACTTCGGGCCATAGCAGGGGAGGCATTTTTCTGATCGAGAATTGTATGTAAACAAAAAAAACATAAAATATTCAATATTCACTTTTTCCTTTTTCAAACTCAAATTCAATTTCTAAATTCAAAATTATTCTTAACAACCAAAAGATTCTTTTCATTCACTATAAAACGAGATTCGTTCTTTCGACTTAATTAATCTTACATAAAACAAATTATCTTTCTCAAAAGAAAAATAAACTTTCAAAAAAAACAATCAACAATACGTGTTTCCGGTCCTTTCGAGTTCGAAGTTACTGTCTTTAGGCTGGACGGTAAGGCAATGGTGCTTGGAACAGCCTTCTTCTAGCTTCTGAGGCTGCCGAAAAAACCTCCGTACTTAAGGTAATAGCAAAGGTCCCATAGGTCGTATATGGGATCTTGGTTTCGGCCCTCAAATCTAGGGATTGGCTCCTCGAACAATCTTGACGGTGTGGCTATGTTTGGCACTTTCCCTTGGCCCCACACGGTACGATACTGCACGCCGCGATATTTTTTATGTGGAGGGTACCATCGTGCTGCTTGTAATGCTGCCTTATAATAATGGGTGTAGCGAAGGCGTGTACGCTCACAACCAAAAAAGATTTCACGATAGGGTTCCGGCATAGGTTGATGACGCGCATACAGGGAACCGTCTTGGTCACGAGACAAAATTGGCACACAAGGATCGTAATCGTTACCAACCGCCGTAGAACAAACTTGTGGCGATGGCGTTTGTACTGCTGCATCCACCTTTGTTGAGATCCAATTGTCCGAGATATAATGAATGTCCAACGTGACATAACGTGCAGGATTTTCGTATTTCTGGCCCGAAAACTTGATCGCTTGCCGTGCTTCTAATGATGGCCAGAATTTTTCTTTGCCAGTTTCTCCCAACAATTGAAATCGGGCTAACTTGCAAGCAACAAAGGTGTCCAAGTTTTCGATATTCGAGGGAAACGGTGTACCACGCAAGTCCTCCGGTGTTAAACGCACTTCGTTGAACAAAAGATCTTTAATGCACGTGGTCGTGGAGACCGGTGATACCACCGAGCTCCCCACGGCATTTCCTACTGGAAGCATCCAATTCGCCACGCGTTGTTTACAATCATCCAACGATGTTTTTCCGAAAGAACGGATATTATCCGTTGATACACACCGTCTAAGTGTTGGTTCCGGCCAGTCCAGGTTAATCGGTTGTGCCCTTGGATTCTTTGGGATTTCCTTGACCATTGCGTCATCAATTCTTTCGAAAACCGCCTGAGACACCGACACAGGAGTAGGGTTATGCGTCACTGACTTCGGCACTAACGTACCCGAGAAATCTTCTGGAATGTCAAACGCGAATCCTGTGGTATACCATTCTCCCTCATCAGAAGAGTCCGAATCGGTGTATTTCTTTGCCATAATTGAAAAAAGTTCCGAAAACGATCGCACACGCGATTTACAAATTCGACGACGCAAAAAGTTAGAAGCACGTGGCAACCTCTTAGCGACCCTCGCAGCAAGTGGTCTTTGTCTAAAATCTCTACCCGCTCGTAGGGGCACCTGGCGTTGAAAAAAAACGTCGCCTGTTGTTCGAGGCGTAAAGCGCTTCAGATGTTGGACATGCGACAAAAACGGCGCGCTTTGTGGTCTCCTCGCGTCACGAATCATATAATTTAGTTCCGAGCACTTCTCAATGACAACAAAAGGACCCTCAAATGGCGGTTTTAATTTTCCAATACCCGGTTTCGACGGAGCCAAATCCCTTTGTAAAACCAGATCTCCAAGATTAAAATTTACTGCTCGATGATGACTGTCGTAATACTTCTTTTGATAACATTGCTGTGCCGTCAGCCTTGTCGTTGCTTTTTCTCGTGCCTCGTAAAGTGACATATCAACTGGCATACACATCTCTTATGAAATAAAATTATTTACTGGTAACTTCGGATGAAACCCGTGCATTAAAAAAATGGTGAAAAACCTAACGATTCCTGTACTGCGAAGTTGTAACTCGCAACAGCAGGTTCAATGAACTTAGCCCAATCCTTAACTTCTGGTGCCTCCACCAATCTAGCACGTATTCTAATTATAATTGTCTGAATGATGCGCTCCACCAAACCCTCAGCCTGCTAGTGGTAAGGTGCAGAGCATCTGTGTATAATTCAGAAATTTTGTAAAAATCGCTTAAAATATTTACTCGTTTGGGGTGAACCACTATCTGAAATCAAATACTTTGGAACCCCAAACCGAGCAAACAATTTCAAAAAGAAATTTTCCAATGCGATGGCGTTCTGTTTTTTTATTGGCATTGCCACACAGTACCTTGTACTATAATCAATAGCTACTAACACATACGAAATTCTAAATTTTGCAGGGGGTAATGGGCCCACAAAATCAAATCCCCATTTTTCCCCAGGGTTTGAAACAGGAATAGGTTCTAAAAGACCATTTGTCTATTTTTTGGTATTTTAATTTTCTGACAAACCGGACAACTTCCGATGTATTTAGAAATGGAACGTCGCCATCCTGGCCAAAAATAAGACTTCGAAAACATCGATACTGTCTTTGACATACCATAATGTCCAGCATATGTATCATCATGGCAGGCCTTCAAGACTTGTTCGCGCAAATGCGCTGGTACAACAATCAATAATCGTGGTACATCACCCGGTGCCACATAATATAAAAGTCCCCCCAGTCGAACATAACCTTTGTCCGAATCATTTTCAATTGTTCTGCATTCAGAAATCAAATTTTTCAGTTCCTGATCTTTTTCCTGTTCTTCTTGCATATTTAATTTATGTAGCAAGAATAAATAATTTTCATCGTCTGATTCTTGAGGCGTAGCTGATACAGGAAATCTACTCAAACAATCGACATTTTTATGTAAACCGCCCTTCCGATATCGAATAACATACTGAAATTCCTCAAGCTTAGTGATCCATCTACCCAAACGTGAAGAAGGATCTTTCAAGTTTCGTAAGTAGCATAAAGCATGGTGATCAGTCACTATCGTAAACAAGTTTTGGAATAAGTAATGTCGAAATTTCGAAACAGCCCAAACCACCGCCAGAGCTTTTAATTCTGTGACGGTATAGCGTGATTCGGGACCCGACAATGTGCGACTGGCATAAGCAACGACTCTGTTCTGATCCCACTCCCTGTTGGAGCACAGCTCCCAACCCCAATAGACAAGCATCTGTATATAGCGTCAGAGGCACTGCCGGATCCCACATGGTAAGGACCGGGGCTGTAGTTAAAGCCAATTTTAGATCTTGAAATGCTTGATCACAACTTTTTGACCATTCAAACTTCTTACTTTCACATGTGAGATTGGTCAGGGGGGCAGCCACTTTAGAAATTTTTTCGATAAAACGACGATAATAACCCGCCAAACCCAAGAAACTACGCACATCTGTACTTGTCCTTGGGATTGAAAAGTTTCGAACTGCAATTACTTTATCTGGATCAACAGCCACCCCTGACCCACTCACTAAATGGCCCAAATACTTTACTTGTCTTAAAGCAAAGAAACATTTTTTTGGCCGCCAGCGTAAATTATGCCATCTAATACATTAAAAACGTTTTGTAAATTTTCTAAAAATTTCTCAAACGTCCTTGCGAATACGATAATGTCGTCCAAATAGACCAGACAATGTTCCCACTTTAAGTGAAACAGTGCCTGATCCAAACCCCTCTGCATTGTAGCAGGCGCATTGCAGAGGCCGAATGGCATTCGCAAAAATTCGAAATGGCCCTCGCTGCAGGAAAAGGCCGTTTTTTCCCTATCTTGTGGCGCCATCATAAGTTGCCAGTAGCCACTCATTAGATCCAGAGTGGCAAACCATTGGGACCCCTGCAACGAGTCCAAGGCGTCATCGATTCTGGGTATTGGGTAACTATCGATTTTAGTGTTACTATTTAATTGTCGATAGCCGACACAAAATCGATAAGATCCATCTTTCTTTTTTACAATTAGGCTCGAATACAGGCTCTTTGATTGTATAATTACTTTTTGTTCCAACATTTCAGCAACCTCTTTTTGAACGATTTCTCGCACAGCCGGCGAAGTTCGCCTTGCTGATTGAAAAGTTGGTTTAGCAACCCCAGTATCGATATATTGTGGTGACAAATCGCTCATCTGAAATTCCGAATTTGATGATGCAAATATATTTCTATAACGCGTTAGCAATTCCGTTAAAGCATCACGCTGCTCTTGTGACAATAACGGGTCAATGTTCACTCTCTCCAATAACTCTTCATCCTGCCCTTCCTTACATTGCTGAATAACATCCTGTCCATCAGCTTGCCACGGACTAATACTATCCGATTCTTGTAAAGGGACTGCCAATGCAACAACATGACCACCCTTTAAATGCACCTCTTCAGGTGAGGAGTTCAGGATTTGTAATGGTCTCGCCTCTGGTCCACGGGACAAAAAAACACCATAAGCGGATCTAACATCTGTAACCATCCTATCCGATGGAACTGTCATCATCCTGTTACCTATTGGTACATTCTTTGGTACCCAACATTTAGGAAATGATACCGAAAACGGTGCTAAAGTTATCGGTTCCATAAGTGTAACAGGATATGCCTCCATTCGCAGAACCGGCGGTGTATCCATTCCGAAAAAATCGGGTAAGGTTATTTGATCTTCCAAGGATACAGCATCCTTCATATCTTGAGGGTGCATATATTCTGCTTGTTCCACCGTATATGTTATTTTAAAATCTTCTTCATAACAGACTCTCTGTCTTTTTGGAAGATACACTAAACCTACTTGATCTACAAAATCTTTTCCTAATATTACCGGGACTGGTAATGTAGCAGAAAGCACAAAAGCATATTTAAAACTTTTCCCCAACAAAAAAAAATCAATTTCTACTGCATCCGATTGTTTCGACAAGCCTCCATGAAAATCCTGATAAAGATGAATATCTTTATTTGCCAATTTAAGTGATTTCAAACCAAAGGCATTCACAACAGAAGGGTGTACAAAAGTCCCACTAGAGCCTGGATCCCATGTAGCCTGAACTATCATTTTATTACATGCTAAATTGAATTTCAACAATCTAGCTGGTGGATTCAATGCCACATAAACAGTTAAAGTCGGATGAACACCTGAATTAGTCCTATTTCTATTTGGACACTGTTCATGTGTCCTTCTTGTCCACACCCATAACACAAAAAGGGCGACCCTGTTCCCGATGTACCACCCTGCGAATTTCGCAACTCTAGGTGGTGAACGCAAAGCCCGATTAAGGGTTTGGGTCTGTGATATTGCTGGTTGACTATTTTGATATGTATCAGGACCCCATCTGACTGTTGAACCCTGGTAAGGTCTTGTATTACTACCTCCCAAACCAGTATTTTGTTTTAAAGCCTAAGGGGCCTGTACTTTATTGATACGATACATTATCTGCCTAAATTCATACAATGGGCAATGTATATTTCCTATCATAAATTTTTGCAAAGTTGGGTGTAAACCCTTTTTCAAATAGTCCTTAATAGCATCCTCCGACATGTAAGGATCTACTCTTTGACACAGGTGTTCTACGTCTGTGACATAATCTAATAATGATTCATTATAACCTTGTTTCCTTGCCGCCAATTTCGTTATCAACGATGATGGTCTAAAACCATCCGAAAACTGTCAACTTCATACGTAATTGCTGATGCCAAATCGATTGATCGAAACGATCATTTTGTGCTGCCAATTCAAATGACTGCAAAAATACGAATGGTTCAGTAGAACCATCATATAAAGGAAGCTTATCAACACTCGAATGAATTATAAAGGGCATATTCGTACTCAAATTTGGGACTAACCCACTCTGAAATGGCGCCACTCCTGGAATTCGGTTGTCCACATAACAATACCCACTTTGACCTTGTCTAAAAGGTTGACTCGGTATTGTATCCTAAAATTCTATTTTGTTACCCAATGTCAATCCCAATCTCTTAACTAACTGTACCAAAGTTTTAAAAATGAAGTCTTTCTTCTCGTTCGATATTTCGACCATTGCCAACCAACTCTCTATATTCGAAATATTTTGGCAAACTGTCAAAAAATTAGGTTCAGCCAATTTAGGTGGAAAAATTCCATTAATTTCGTAATTCTGTGTAGAATTTTTAGATTCCAACAAATTACCTTTACTATTTCTTTTTCCAATTTTTGCCGTTTTCCGCTTAAGTCCTGACGAAGGTATCTCTAATTCCGCAAATTTAATTTTTTTTACAGAGGTTAACGTCTCCTCCGAATCAGAGTCCTGCTCTAACAATGATAAAACTGATGCTAAAGCCTTCCCCATTTCTAATGTTTCGGGTGTAGCCTTTTCAGCATAAATCCAATCAAGGACCTTGCAAATTGTTTGTCGCATATCTACTGGCGTTTCCTCTTCTATTTGAGAGGATGTCCCTTCTTGAGCTTTTTTCTCAGTATCTGGCATTTTTAAGGTTAGGGGACCGATCGCACCTCCACCATGTAATGATGTGCGTAGGCCCGAGCACGTTAGAACGAGGAGGATCAATATTATCAAGCAAACTAAACTCCCAATCGATATGAAAGTACAAGAACTCTTTAATT
>JAQGBX010005696.1:0-13351 GCA_034698745.1 Megaphyllum sjaelandicum
GCCGACCCAGGAATCGAACCTGAGTCTACCGAATGCAAGACGAGGATGCCAACCTCTAAGCCACCTTGCTCGGTTAGAAATTGCCCTGATAGAAATTGTAACGTAATTGCATGGTACAACGATATACTGTCATTATAAATATTTTTCTTTTATTCCTACGAACCAGTTGTTCTAGAATTTTATTGCTCAGTCAGCGTCATAACTTTAACTAGCACCCTACAGGTACTTCGGAGTATTGTTACTATATTACAAAGCATTACCATAACAGAGTGAAACATGTTGAGTTCTGCCACTTTTGAAGCGGGGGTGGATGGACATTTTGTGACTTGTATTCTGCCATGGTATGATTAAGTGTTGAATATGTGATGCATTATAGATCACGCGTGATTCATATTCATGAACATGACAATCCAAGTTCCAAGTACAGAGGTGTTTCATAAACTTAAGTTTAGTGCCTAATGATATGCTTACAGCGAACACGTTGCAAGGAAGTAAATTTGACACGTCGCGTCGATAACTAAGCATTTCTGATGGCTGATTAGGCTTAACAAAACGTACAACAGAACGTTTAACTCAGTACGAAATTTTCAGATGGAACATTTTAGCAGACATACATGTACAGATAGGTCACAGAAATGTTCAAACAGGGTTCCCCCAGAAATCTCATTTTCGACTTCCCTGACTTTTCTAGGTTTTTAAAAAAAATTTCCCCTGACCACATACAACGTGAAATACTGACATATTTCCTAAAATTGACACTGGAAAATATTTGTTTAAAATTTATTAACGACAATTTTTAAAATATAACACACAATTTTGTTTTTAATTTAAAAAAAATTGCATGAATTTTTTTTTAAAAATGAGAAAATTTTGTATTTGGTAAAATGTTAAACATTTGTGCTCGGAAAAAGTGGGCCATTTTTCAATTGTAACCTCGGAAAATGTGGAAAATTATAGTACTCGGAAAAATTAGAGAATTTTGAAAATTTGTACGCGGAAAACGTGGACAATTTTGCTAATTTGTACTCGGACAACGAGGAAAACTTTGCAAATTTGGACTCGGAAGACGTGTAAAATATTCCAAATTTGGACTCGAAAAACGTGGACAATTTAGCAAATTTGGACTCGGAAAACAAGGAAAATTGTGCAAATCTGTACTCCGAAAATGTGGGAAATTTTTGCCAACATTACACGGAAAATGGGCCCTGAGCTAACCTTGTAAAAGTATAAATTTTGGATCACCATGACTGCGCTAAATTTCCCTGACTTTTTCAAAAATAAGCCATTCTTTCCTGACTTTTCCAGGTCATTTTTAAGTTCTCTGACTTTTCCAGGTTTTCCAGTTCCGGGGGAACCCTGTTAAAGCCAGTAGCTCTCCAGCAGATTGTACTTTTATGAAGAAAAAGCACCATATTAAGTTAACGTTTACGTAATTTCCCCGCTTCCGAAGTGACCAAACTCAAAAAATGTCAATTTCCGGTGAAATGGCATAAAATGACGTCATTTGTCTGGCGCGTTTGAGTGGTCATTTATTGAGCGGAAAATGATCAACAAATGACGTCATCATTGGATACTGATGAACAAATGACGTCATTATTGGAAACTGATGAACAAATGACGTCATCATTGGATACTGATGAACAAATGACGTCATTATTAGACACTGACCAACAAATAACTAGATAATGGCCTCATTTTTTTGGACAGTTTCCTATGTGGGCGTGGAATAACCCACATTGAAAAGAAATGCATATGAAAATATTTGCAGATTGGAACACATTTCAAAATACATTTTGCGCTATTGAAATGTATTCTATTCGGTGCATTTCGAAATATATTTCAAAATGCCTTTTAAGATTGAAAATTTACTTGGAAATGCATTGCACCTTTTCGACGTTGGAAATAAGTTACAATCTCGGTCAGAATAAACATATTCATAACACGGTACACATGTCTTCAGAAATCAGGGGTACTCAGAAGAATACTTTACGGATCGTACTTTGCCAGTCGTGAAGTCACGTGCGCAAAATCGCCAAAAAAAAATTCACTCGATATGGTTCCGATGAATAACTCGTGTGGCACACGTGACTTCACGACCACCAAATTAAGTACGATTCGTACATCTTCTGTCTGAGTACCGCTAATATAACTTACAAACGCTACCACAGTCAGCTGCATCGCTACAACAAGTAGGGGGAGCGAGGGGTAATGGGGCCATACGGGTCATTACTTACCATAAATTGGAATCCTAACCAAATAGGATTCAATTTATGGTAAGTAATGATGCGTTTTAATAGGTTTGTGTAACATTTTTATATTGCCAGTACAGGGTATAGTCTGGACTACTACATCACTTAACGAAATTCAATTATTTCGAATAATTGGGGAGAAATAATTGTTTTCTTGATGCGTTCAATTTGGGGTAATCAGGCCTATAGCCCAATTACCATTATAGAAAAAAAAATTGCATTTTTTCTGAAATTTTTTGTTTTCCTATTTTAATATGCTGTAGCCTACATTGTTTTTAGGTAAAATACAAATTAAGCATGAATATATTTCTACTTTTTCGCTGAAGATAAGGTGAATATATAACCAAAATTTAAATCAAAAAATCATCTTGGAGCAAAGAAATTTTTCAGTTTCATTAATGCTGTTGGTTTTAAATGTTTTCATGGTTTTGTAAATTATTTGAAAATAAAGTAGCCATTTTAAACTGTAAAATTCACGAGTTAACCTTTTTGGATAATGAGACCAAGTGGATGACCACTAATTAACTAAAGAAGCTTTCTGTGTATTTATCAGCATGAAAATGCTCCTATTTAACACGCTAGATGCACTTATCCCTTAGGGTGGCCCCATTACCCCTGTCTCCACTACACAGTTTAAACATTCAATTTTAGGTAAAACATTAATGTATACTACTCGATTATGTATTTTACCTAACTTTTCTATATACTGTATATACAGCATTATTATCATGGTAAATATTAGTGTACTAATATAAGGATTTAATAAAAACCCTTCAGCTATAAATATTAAAAAAATTAAATATTAAAATCCAAATTAGAATAATTTCGTAAATATACCGTAATTAACGATTTACGATTATACTTGTATACATTATTGGATTAAAAATTGTATCTAATGTGAATTTCAATGTTTAAAATGTAGTTTCGAAGCACCTATAATTTACGAATCTTCCTTGAATAGATATAAATTTCTAAACATAATTCATTAATTACATCTTTCCATCAACATTCTCTCGGAAAAGTTTATCTTCTGAGAAAATATACTGTTGCTTTTTTGTTTTTTTAAAAATTACATTCGTACCAATTTGTGTGCATATTTATAAATGGAATTAACAATTTCATGAACATTTCCGAAAAATGTTTTAAAAAACAGCTCGAAAATAATCAAATCCATTACGACGTATGCTTTTATATTAAAAACGTTTACCTCTTTGATTCGTGTTATCATATTTTGTAACATTTATGAGATTTTAATCAATTATTGCGTTCCATAATCGGCAGCTAGTGAAAGCGATTATAAAATAAACTTGAAATTTCTTGTTTCTGATCGAGATAAAATAAGCCGGAAATTAAACTGAATTGATACCATCTCAATCAACTACAGTAAAACCTGTTATGAGTGACCACCAAAAAAATGCAATGTTGGTCACTGTATACACAGGTGGTCACTATACGGAGAATGCCTCAATTTAATAAAAATAATGAACATGTACACTGTACTTGTACATGTACATGTAGACAGTAAAAGATGTAATAAAAACCACAAAACCAAAAAAAGTACAGAATCATCATGTCCAAGGGTTAAAGCAAGATGTAACGTACGTGACTCATCTGATATTTGGTTACCTTATAAGGTACATTGGCAATGTAAAAATTGCAACAAAAAAAAACACGCTGGTCGCTGTACACAATAGACAGGTGGTCACTGGTCACTATACAGAGAATATTTATGAAGGAAATGCACACTAGAAAAAAACAATACGCTAAAAAGTGGTCAACATAAACACGAGGTCACTTTTCCAGGTTTTACTGTATGTACTACTGAAGAGGTGAAGGCTACACGCGTCAGTCATTTCCTGTCACTTGCCCAAGTCTTAGCCACAATCTCAAGGGCGATCGTAAACCAATCTTCAGTGATCCAACAAGCTCCATAATGCTGGAGATTTACTGGAATAGTGGACAGATTCATCCTTTGGAAATCCTCGTCCTTGAAATTCCCTAATCACTCGCTTCATCCTCCATCTTTCATGCAGGCTGCTCCATGGACGTCTTTCGCTTCCGGTGGCAAGCCTGATCACCGGGCTGTTGTCCATTGGACCGAAGACGCTCCTCTCGTCTCGATGGGGCCATGGCGGAAGGGAATGAAGTCGGCGTCGTCGCTTCGTATCAGCGAGCAGTTGACTGCTCACGGAGGTAATCCGTAATGCCCACGGTTTCTATTTCAATTTCCCTCCGCTATCTCTTATTGCCTCTCACCTCTAACATTTCCAGGCGATAGCGCACCGACGACGCCGGATATGACAGCGCTAGCTCCCCGAAGGACTTCATCTCTGGCGTGCCCCATCTCGGCTCGGGGCTGTTTGAGGACGTCGATGTTACATGGGAGGCGCATTTAACTTTTCAATCGTGGTTTATCTCTTTGCCAGGGTCTTTCGCTCGACAGTAATTTATGGAGTCGAAGCCATCGTCCCGTTCAAAAGCCAAGCAGAGCTCCGATCGATGGCAGCTAGGCGCGGAAAAGACGACGGAGTTTCTGGAGGAGGCTCTGGAGGGATGGAGGATGAGGGATCGCGGTTGTGACGATTAATGAGACAAGGCGGACGTGCCATCCTGGGTCATGCAGAAAAATGAAACGAGCCAATCTGTGCTGCTGCTGCATGCCGCTTCAGATAGCGGAATCGTTACGACGAACCTATTGTTCTCGTCCATCGGTGCCGCTCGGACTGACCGAAAACGTTGAGCTCGTGACACCGGGTCAAAGCCGTGTAATTATTAAAGGTTGGAAAGTTTTAAACACTCCTTTTATAGATGATAGAGTTTCCCCAAAGATTTACTTTCAACGAGTATAATGTAGAGAAACGGATTTTTGTTTGTCACGATCAAATGATATTAAGTTTGTTGCCCGAATCCGCGCACTGGTCAAAGTGGACCTTGTTGCTGCTGTGACGTTCATTGAATAGTTTTGGGAATTTGGCAACTGCTGGAGTAGCGAGTTTGAAGCGTGGAGGAACGAGCGATCTGGGGGAGTGTGTCGAGGTTTTGTTTGTTTGCCGAATTTATTTAGCGACCCCTAGTCTTTTATGATACGTATGAACAGACCACAGTATACGAAATGACCAGTTGGATCACTCCGAGTCAGCAGTTCAGCACCTTTGATGTTGAAATGGCGAGGACGATAATGTATGATGGAGTGAACGAAGAAATAAAAAAGAACTACAGTAAAACCTGTTAAGAGTGACCACCAAAAAAATGCAATGTTGGTCACTAGGCCTATACAAAGAATGCCTGAATTAAATTTAAAATGAACGTGTACACTGAACCAAGAAAGTACAGAATCATCATGTCTATATGCATTAAATACCGTAGGCCTATATTTAATGCCATATTTTACATTTGGTTGTTTTTTTAAAGAAAAAACTATCAAGTTTTCCTTGTTTTAAATTTGCTTCTTACGATCATGTTTTCAGTGATTTTTTTTGATCTGAATAACATGATTGGCTGAATTATTTGAGAACCACTAGGGTTAAAGCAGGATGCAAGGTGACTCATCTTCTGTCATCTGGTCACTTTTTAAGGTAACTTGACAATGTAAAAATTGCAAAAAAGACAACACACACTGGTCATGGTACACAATAGACAGGTGGTAACTATACATGTACAGAGAATTTTTATGAAGGTACACTAGAAAAAACAAAACACTAAAAAGTGGTCAACATAAACAGGTGGTCAGCATTAGAAGGTGGTCACTTTTCCAGTAGTTCAATCGTCTGATGCCGTATTTCTGAGACCACAACTAAAACAAAAATGCATAACGTATCGGGATGCAAAGGTGCTTCTTGGTATCTTTAGAAATGGGGATTTATGTACTTTATACATACAGTAAATTAGAAAACCCTAAATTTTCGATTCGGAACACTGCGCTTCTTTGAAGAAAACAAATTTCTTCCACCAAAACATAAAAAAAAAGCTTCGAACTAACACCTCTCTGTCGTTATAAACTTTCCTGAGAATCCAAGAAACAATTCGGCTGTTATTAAAAATTTGTAATGGAAACATTCAGTTTTCAAATCGGAAAAAAAATATAGTAATTATATAAACTGCTTATCGGATATGGGTGCATAATACGCTACAAAATACATGAACACGTACAGTGTGGCCGCAAAATTTTCCTTTTCAATTTCCCTGACTTTTTCCTGATTAAAATCCAAAATTCCCTGACCAAAACTTACTCGTTAATGCATATATCAATTTTTTTTGTCATAATGAAAAATAAAATAACAATTGTAATGAGAATTAAGCTTGGCAAAACGCTAGATTTTGTTACGAGTCTATATAGCAGGGATAGCATTTTGCTTTAATTAGGGAAAATTTCCCTGACCATGCACTCACAAATTTCCATGACCATTATTTTTCCCCTGACTTCCCTGACCTGTGGATTGTAGTACATGGACGACCACGAAAGATGGTAGACGGATCGGATATACGTCGATCGAAGGACACGCGCAAACTGCTTTTTAATGGTACCATTAAGAAGCGAGGTCTGGTATATAGATTAATTTGGCGATAAATGGCTTCGATCTATATAGAAATGCCGAAAGGCACGCACATCGAAAAATGGCGGAGTGTCGAAGACAATGCAGAGAGCGCCGAACGAAGTTGATGGGATTCATTAGGAACATGGGTTGGCATCGCATCCATCTTTTCAGAATTATATAGAGCTCAGAGATGGCACGAAGCCTTCCAGGGATTTCAGTCTTTCAACTTCCTGCCATCCTCTTGCCCCCGACCCCCCGCCAGCGCCTGCGCCAATAATATCGATGTCGAGGGAGGAAATCAATATTAAAAAAGGAGATGGCGGCATCGAGATGAAGTGCTTCGTGTACGAAACGGATCCACCGAGGAAGAGCCCGTCATTCTTTGACCTTTGTTAAAAAGCATATTGAAAAAAAAATGACGGATATTGGAAGAAGCGCTGGAGAAGAAAAAAATGGCGGCTCAAGTTATGACCCAGCGCTCGAACTGCCTTTCCTTGGAAACCGAGTGATTGGCCGGGGGAACTTTAATTAAATGACGGTACGTGACGAAGGAACAAGTCCACATTTTTCCTAATTTCGAGATGACATTGCATGGACAAAACTGACTTTACCAGCATGGAAAGACTGCGGTGATGAAATCATCCGAATACACGTACACTCAAGGGGCTGTGCATACAGCGAGTCCATGAGAAGAGGGTCCAAGAATGGACGTTGGTAAACAGACGAGAAGCTACTGTATGCGTCACCTAATTAGACGTTAGTATAGGGATTCTCAGCAAGATTCCCCCAGAAATTTCATTTTCAGTTTCCCTGACTTTTCCAGGTTTTAAAAAATTCCCTGACCAATGACAACGTGAAAAATGTTGAAAATTGGCATAGAAATTTTTTTAAATTTTAAAAAATTGCATGAAAATTTTTTAAAATGGGAAGATTTTGTATTTAGAAAATGTTAAAAAATTGTGCTCCGGAAAAGTGAATTTTTTTGCAATTTTGTCCTGTGGAAAATTTGTACTCGGAAAACGTGGAAAATTTTGCAAATTGTTACTCGGTAAATGGGCCCTGAGCTAACCTTGTAGAAGTATTAATTTTGAATCGCCATGACTGCGTTGAATTTTCCCTGACTTTTTCAAAAGAAACCATTCTTCCCTGACTTTTCTAGGTAATTTTCAAGTTCCATGACTTTTCCAGGTCTGGGGGAACCCTGTTTTAAATTGCTTCCATCGAAGGTTCTATCCTAAAGTAAAGTACACTACACAATTGCCATTTAGACTAAACTATGGAAAGCTAAGATGTGCCACTTTTACCGAATATAAAGATGGTTTCACTCGATTTAATAGTCTAAAACAAGAAATTGCCAATGCTTGAGTTGTGTCATTTCTAAAGCTGGGATTTATTTATATTTCAAAGCACGGTGACTGTTTTTGCCGCTTGTCTATTTCAACATATCTTGTTTAAAAAAATCGACACGTGTGATTTCGTAGCCTCTTAATTATTGATATTTCAAGTTGGTTTTCGAAATTTGCAGGTAGATAGAGCACGTATAACTGCGTATTGATTTCTGGTGGTTTTTTTTTTGTCTAAAGTTTACTAAAGAATCATTGAGAATATGCTCCCAAAAGACCCTTGTTGACGTTGCATGACTTTCAATGAAGGCTACCAGCATGCGCGCAGATCAAAGCAAACACTTAACGATTGATCATTTTTCAAGAAAAATACTTGAAACCTAGATCCACAACGGGAATGGCCATGCATACCTCAGCTTTCTTGGCCCCCATAAGGGACTGACCATAATTGATGTCACATACTTTGGTCGACTTATTTTATGATACGTGACACGGAATGAAATACACGTTTTGAGTATAGCAAAATCATTGTCCGAGATTGATGGCGACGGAGGGATTCGTGTTTTACACTACTCGGAGCGTGTAAAATCGCCAATCCTTGAGAAAGACAAAGGTTTCATTTGTAAATGACTAAACTAATGTCAAATGAGTCATCAGTGTTATTTTTATTAATGAATATTCTGAATTTTTCTACACGTTGACAAAACTTTTACAATAAATCGGAGTATTTTACCATTTTTTGTTGATAGCATATGCATGCTTTTTACCGAAAATAGCTCATTTTACACAAGAAGGGGTTTTGGGTATTTCTCTCTAAGGTCATGCTAAAAACGTTATTTAAAGGTGAAATACTGTAGGCCTATAGCGTGCATTTATGAAAACGTCCCGTATACAGGGTTGGGCATATGTCTGGGCCTTTACAATATCTTTACCACCTCAGGCGCTAGGTAAAATGGGCTTACATCAGTGAATAGGATGTGATGTGAGGAGTCCAGAAGCCATGTCAAACATTACAGTGCACGTCAATTTCACGGTGCATACGACTTAAACGTTAAACCGTAGGAGATTATAAAGTTGGTCAGCGTTGCATAATTTGTGCAATAATAGTGCTCATGACATTTATTATTGCTCGCATATCTGACAAAGAACTTGGTTTTTTGGCTGTGAGCATCCTTGCATAGCATCTACGCGAGGCAGGAAAGCTCAATTGCCTTCTTATGTTTACTAGTAATCATTCCCCATTAAATAAATGAAATGAAATTTAGATTACAAAGGTTGCATCGGACGTCCAAATTGTTGACATTCTTTTATAGCAGTACATGACTAGAATGCGTTCAATCGTGCAATTCACCAGCCCCTGACGACTCCATGGTAGCATTCCTGCCATGGTAGATACGCGAGCAATGATACCTCGTAAATGTCATAAGCACTAATATTTCAATAATTATGAAAGTTGACCAACTTTCTAATTCGAGGATTTGCTTTATCTCCTGCGGTTTAGCGTTTAAAATCGCATGCACCATGAAATTGACGTGCACCGTGCACCGTGCATGGCTTCTGGAGTCCTCACATCACATCCTATTCACTGATGTAAGCAAATTTTACCTAGCGCCTGAGTTGGTAAAGATATTTGAGAGGCCCAATATTTGACTCGGGAGAAATTTGAAAATGTGTAATTCGCAAGTTCTAATTATCTACTGGTATTTACTAGTTTACTGGTAGTAGAAGTGGATTGGATTAATGTAGCATAGTCCTTTGAGACGGACCCCCCGTTAGGGGGCGCTACCAACTGAACGGGGACTCATTCCCCACTCCCACCTTAATACCTCAATACCTCAATTCTTTAATACTTCTAGGGATAGGGATAGGACGGGATGGGATAGGAAGACGGTCATGGCCGATTTAATATGGAACTATCCCGGCATTCGCTCTGGAAGGATTGTGGGAAACATGAAAAGCCACAATCGAGGATAGCCGACCCAGTCTTAGCAGTCAAGTAGGAGTGCCAGGCGCGCTCCTCTTATACATCCGGTTGTCCGGTTTGGTCGCAAAGGAGTCCCTTCCGGACTGGGCGCAAAAAAGAGTGTGGATCAATCAGGTCGCGACTCCGTGACGGGATTACCGGAATCTCGACGGGATTCTCCTCGCTGTAACGACCCAGGCACGTCATTAAACGCGCGTGTATACGAGTAACGAGGCCGAGCTCGGCTATCGATCGCCGATTAAGTCACGGAGATGCGAATGAGAGCGGCCAACCCCATGCACCCACCCATCACCCGTCCGGGGGAACACGGGTTCGATGAGGAGAACAAACGAGATCGAGAAGGCAGCGTGTCTCGATCAACATCCGGGATGGTGCCGAGGTGACAACGAATTCACGGGTCGTTCGTCGTGCATGTAGCGTTCGAACTGCGCTATAAAATCGGCCTCCTACAAGGTGGCTTCCTGTCAAGACTTAACGGCAAATAACACGATGACACGGGCTTTTTAAATGGATACGTATAGACATGCATACTCGTTTTTGAAAGATCAGGTCTACAGCATTAAAGTCAAGATGAATATACACGCATATGATGCTGGAAACTGGTAACAGGGTTCCCCAAAACCTGGAAAACTCGGGGAAGAATGGTTTATTTTGAAAAAGTCAGGGAAATTCAACGTAGTCACGGCGATCCAAAATTAATACTTCTACGTCACGAGGTTAGCTCAGGGCCCATTTTCCACATTTTCGGAATACAAATTTGCCAACTTTTCCACGTTTTTCATGTAAAATTTTTCCAAATTCTCTAGGTTTTCAGAGTACAAATTTGTCACATTTTCCGAGAACAAAATTGCAAAATTTCTTGCTTTTTCCCAGCACAAATGTTTTACATTTTCCGAATATATTTTTTTTTTAAATTTCTGTTTTAATTTTCAAAACTGTCCTCACAGTAGTAAATTTTAAAAAATATTTTCCAGTGTCAACATTTTTACGATTTTCTTTTAATATTTAGCGTTAATTCATAGATAATTCATTCTCATAGTATTGTACAATTATAAGGGTGCGAGCACAGTTAAAGAATGCTTACTATAGACGTGCTTAATTAATTCTTTCGTGCTTGTTTTAAGTTTCTTGTTTCCAGCTTTGGGGTGCACAATGAACGCTGATATCAGCGTGATGGTCAGTGTGCTTGGTGGCGCCACTGCATGCGTTGTGCTAGGTGAAACGTTCCGCGTAAAACCTTGCCCATGCGCATTAGCATCTCACGATGAGCGCAGGACACGTTTTTACGGTAACGAAGCGTTCGTAGGCGGCATACAATCGTGTATATGTGCATGGCTACACTTTTGACCAATAATTATCCGAGTGCCACTCTGTCTTAAAAATCTGCTTTCGGATTTCCAAAAAATAATGTTAAAACATTCTCGAAAGCTTATAAGCGGTTCTTGTAAACTCAGCCTGGCTCGGCTAAGGTTTCTTTGTGTGCGCCCTCATTTAAAAAGCATGCCGCATTCTTATCCCGCTTAGTGGCGCTAGTGTATGCCGAGTGGTAAGCGGCTGCAATAAGCATTCCCTGTGCTGGCATCCAATAGAAGTACTCGGACAGAAGCTTTGAAAATTATACTTGGCAGCCTGGAATTCCCGCGTGCAAAATCGACACGCTCATTGGATCATTCGTTTAAAACATTCACTCAACGATATCAACGATGTTTTTAAACCAATGAATGCACTCCTTTCGCTCACCGGACTTCGAGGCTGCCAAAATGCGATTCACGAAGCTTCCGTGTAAAATCTCCTATAACATTTCTATATTTCCGTACTTTTAAAGCTATACCGCCATACATGTATAATAGGTAAATTTACGAATAGTTGGAATATAGGAGTTGAACGTAATTTGATTATATGGAAAAATATTCATGCGCACATAATTTACACTCGCACACTGGCTACAACATTTTCGTTTTCAATTTCCCTGACTAAAATCCAAAATGTCCTGACCAAAACTTACTCGTTAATGCATATCAATTTTTTTGTCCTAATGAAAAATAAAATAACAATTAATTGCAATGAGAAGCTTGGCAAAACACTAGATTTTGTTACAAGTCTAGCTGAAGAGGATATTGGGGATGAAGCTGCTAGCAGACTGAGTGCAAGGAGAGCATTTTGCTTTCATTTGGGAAAATTTCCCGGACCACTCACAAATTTCCCTGACTTCCCTGACCATAATTTTTCCCCTGACGTTTCCATGACTTTCCTGACCTGTGGACACTCTGCTTTATGTAACACGTAACTGACAAAAACTTCTGTTACTTCTTTCGGAACATGAGGCGAGTTGGACATGAATGCATTACGCGCATTAAACTCCTATTATGCTCGATTATGACTCGGTTAATTAGGTTAATTGCAGTCATTTATGCTATTTTCTATCAGTTTGCAATTTACATTCATTTTGGGTTAATGAGCCGATTTCTTTTAAAACGTTCGTCGAATATTCAGTAGATGCGTGCATCCCAAAATCCCATACAATCGAGAGAATCCATAAAAAGCTATTTGTTTCTACTGCACATGCTTTTTACTCTTCCAAAGTCCTTCGTAATAGAATTCTCGCGCATCTTCTAGTCAATAATTAATGAAATATTTTATGAGATATGTTTTCAGGCGAGCTACGCATAAATGTTTAGAGATGCAAATACCCTAGTAGGCTATCAATATACTATATCTTCATTAATTTTTTTTTCTAATTCCAGTTTATTAAATGCAACATTTACGAAACATTTATGAATAAAATACGACCAAGACTTCGCCGGATAATTGATTGTCTCGTTTTCTTAATTCGTACAAATGGCAACACTTATTAATGTTGAGTCTATTGGAAAATACATGTAGCGTGTTAAAAAAGGAGTTGTGTCGCTATCGCAACCCATTATCCTTTTGGCTATAGAAATTGAACGAGTTCCCAATTCAGGCATGAAACTCGCCAAAACTTGCCCAAAATCACCTCGAGTAACAAAACGAACTCGGCTATGTAAGAAATAGTCATTTTGAGGAATCCATTCCGATTTGCAGCCAAAATCAATAAAAGCCACAGGTGCTGTGATTACTTACGTTTGTGAAAGCCGCCAAATTTGCTTCACAGAAAATAGCCAAATAGCATTGTGGGCACTTATGACCCAAACGAGAATGATTGCTAGAGTGAATAATCAATTCACTCCTGGGTTCCGTGCCCACACCTGATTCTTTGCA
>JAQGBX010005697.1:0-13347 GCA_034698745.1 Megaphyllum sjaelandicum
TTCCCCGTTCATCCCCCCAACGCATTTCCTATAAGCAGTTCATTTGAACGGGCAAAGAGGGGTGCAACTAATCCCATTCAAGGGGTCAGGCGCGATTAACGTCGAGAGCACGTGGGAATTTGCGCGAGAGGTCAAACCGACGCCCGAAAAGTTCGTGACTTTGATGATGTTCTAATTTTGTTCTACGAAATTTCACGGGATTGATTTTCGTTGATTTTTAACGACGGCTGTGCCGATTAGCGTCTTTCCTCCCTGGACGCCTCCTGAGAAGCGCTGATGTCTTAGCAGCAATCTTTCCGCAAGGAAGGAGGTGTTTCCTCTAAGTCTTCCTTTATTTTTTCGATTTCTTTTCGTGTTTGTGCCCCGCAATCCCCTCATGGTGGACGTATGTCGAAATTGAGGTAAGACAAGTTTTTATTTGGCGTAGATTAGAGGAGATTTTTATTCGAATTGCCGCGCTGATGGGCACGTCCATCGGAATTTCCGGCTGCGGATGCAGCTTTTTTTCCGTAAATTAATTTGCCTCGATATCGTCTAGACTTTTTATTTATTTTCCCCATTTCGTACGCAATTTGCATTGATCCGAGCCGGAAATTATGAGGTTTATCGATGCCAAATTACGGCGTGGGTGGTCCTGCGTTTTATGCAGTGCGGAGCGTAGACCATTGGTGAAGTGCAGTGCCGGGGGGCAAAGGTGAAAGGACAAACAGTTACGTCCAAGGAATGCCAAGGCTGTTAGGTTTACCTGAGCAGTTTGTTATGCATGTAAATGTAACTTTATTTTTAAATAAACAACCCGGAATACTTATGCTTTTAATTGTTTGAAGAAAAAAAAAGCCGAAATGAGCGTTTCAAAGTTAAAATTTAGAGTAATTGGGAGTTAAAAGGTCAAATGGCAACGACATGGCCTCCTACAAGGAAGGAAGGGGGCGTGGCGGGTCCATATAGTTTTTTATCTGATTAAATTGCCGTAATTATTTTATTCTGAATCCAGTAGAGCAACATTACCCCATGTAACAAGATGACAAAAAATGACGTCAAAATGTCCCTCCTTCTGACGTCATTTATGACCGAAAAATGACGTCAAAATGTCCCTCCTTCGGACGTCATTTATGATTAAAAAATTACGTCAAAATGTCCCTCCTTCTGACGTCATTTTTTATATTAAAAAGACTTTTTTCTGAGTTGACGTCATTTTTTGGTCAGCTTGCTACTTGCATTTATTTGTGTATATTAAAAAATGGCCTCTTTTTGTGAATTGACGTCATTTTTTGGTCAGCTTTCTATTTGCATGTAATATTTTTATATTAAAAATGACGTCATTTTTTGGTCAGCTTGCTACTTGCTATGTATAGGGGGAAGAGAGGTCGGTTATGGGATACGTTTTAAATATTCTGGTACAATGCACACTACCAACACCATATCTTTCTAATAGCAGAAAAGGCTTTTTATTTTTAAACGTATTGGTTAAAATCTACTATAAAATGTCTATAAAACCGCAATAAATATAGTGAGGCCGTCGCTATGGTCAAAGGTCGAATAGCGGAAATCCTGGAAAGGCGCGTTAATGAAAAGGTCAAATAACCAAAAAAGCTCAAAAGATTACCACAGCCGGAAATTTGTTACTGTAAACCATCTACACGTACAATGTGTTACTGGACGTTTATGTGCAGTAACACACATAGTCGGGTCACCACGACCAATATTGAAATTTGTAACCTAATATTGCCCAAACAAATCAAACTTTTGTTAAACCAAATACTGTACCTAAGCCAAACCAGACTAAACAACCCTTCAAAAACCTACTCTTACCTGACAAACCTAAGTTTAATACAACTTAGTCACACACAGCAGATGTGTTGATTAAAGGTTGGTCAGGTAATATTTGGTTTTGGAAGGGTTGTTTAATCAGACTTTTAGGTATTTGGTTTAACAAAAGTTTGATTTGGTTGGGCAATATTAGGTTACAAATTTCAATATTGGTCGTGTAACTGGCAAATATATTTCCTTACTGCACGTGCAGTAACACACATTGTACGTGTAGAATGAAATCAATCCATTGAAAACAATTCGACCTTATTTTTGTTTTACAGTAGTAATAATTTTGCAGCTAATAAGACATGATTTTTCGGACACGTCGAAAATCGCCTAAAATTCGACTAGAAATTTATACCTAGTTTGTTTGCTGTGAATGAAAGCTGTATTTTTTAATTTCTTTTTCGCATTAATGCTGATTTTGGAACTTGCTCCAGTGCTCCCACAACGTCATGAAAACTGCCGACTAATGTAGAATAATTGCAAATATAATTGGACATATCTATTACTGTACTTCCGCCTTGCATGTGCAAGGGGTTTGAAAAAAAAAATCAAAACTATTTAATGTGGTTCAACATTTTAACATAGTGCAACTAACGGAATTTCTTATGGCGCATTCGAATCGTCAATCTGGTGTACACCGGGTGTAGGCTACAAGGTGAGGCTTATTTCAATAAAGTCTTTTTGCGCCTGCTGCCTGCAATAGTGCCGAGTTAACAGACGATTCGAATGCGCCATTAGTTTGTTTCTTGTTAGAATGTTTTTTTCCCGGTTAAACTGTGGGCAATAAATTCTCGATACAGAATGTGAATTGCAGTGTGTCGGAATTAAAAGAAGTAAAAAAAGCATTTAATGCTCAAGTATCTTGAACTTGGAACTTAAGATTAAAAGCAAATCTGCATCTGTAAGGTTAACTATACTAACTAAAAAACAAGTACATGTGCTTGAAAACTGAAATTAAAAAAGTCCTGTTTTTGACTAAGGCAAATCGCAGTCCAATCTGAGTTTCTGATTAATTTACACAAAATACTGATTTGCACTTAGTAGTCTTTTGCGAATTGTGAATTACCGCTGAATTGGTGATTATGTTAGTGCGCGGCAACAGTCGTGGACATTGCTAAATTTCCTAAAATTTAAGGTAATTTCTGGCGTGTCCGAAAAGTCACTTTTTATTGCATGGTTGTTAATTATGCAAAATCTAATTTTGTCAAGTCGAATTGTTTACTACAGTCTACTTGGTATTTTCAATTTTAAAATCCACGTTTGGAGACATTTGCAGAAAGGCGCACTTGATTTGTCATCGCAATGTACAGGGTTCCCCCAGACCTGGAAAACCTGGAAAAGTCAGGGAAGAATGACTTAATTTGAAAAAGTCAGGGAAATTAATCATAGTCAGGTACAAATTTGCAAAATTTTCCCCGTTTTCTGAGAACAAGATTGCAAAATTTGCCACGTTTTCCGAGGACAAAATGGCAAAATTCTCCACATTTTCCTATAACAAATTTGCAAAATTTTCCACTTTTCCGAGGACATATTTGCAAAATTTTCCACGTTTTCCGAGGATAAATTTGCTAAATTTTCCACGTTTTCTGAGTACAAAATTGCTAAATACTCCACATTTTTCTATAACAAATTTGTAAAATTTTCCACGTTTTTCGAGGGCAAAATTGCCAAATTTTCCACGTTTTGCGACGTCGAAATTGCAAATTTCTCCCCGTTTTTCGAGGACAATTTTGAAAAACTTTTAGCAATTGTTTTTTTTTTGTTAATTTTTAACATTTTTCTATGTCAATTTTTGATGTTATCATTGGACAGGGAAATTTTTTTTAAATCTGGAAAAGTCAGGGAAGTTTAAAATGAAATTTTTGGGGGAACCCTGATGTATTTCCGAATTTATCCCTAGCGTATATGAGAAACAGGACTGTTAAAAAAAAGGAAATGTGTATAAACTATCGTGACAACACTGATTGTTCCAATGTCTTTCCCGATTGGCTAGACTATAGAAAGGTACCTTTGTGCTTGACTGTATGACATCAGTTTGTTTCCAGATATAAGTTGCTAAGAATAGGATCATTTTCTATTCTGGAAATATCTCAGGAAGTAATATTTGCGAGTAAAATATTATCAAACACACGGGGAAATAGCAGTCAACAATATTCCTGGAAACACATTTCCGGATATAAATTGCCTCTTGTGTGACGGATTTTATGATACACGAACTTCTCCATGCCAGGTTAAAATCGAGGATGGAACATGTAAATATCAACTTGTGGTGGATTTGAGTTCCGGAAAAATCAAACAACTTTCTGCCAATTCATGAAATTAAGCGCTAAAAATGGGAATTCATGCGTGTTGTACCCTATGAAAACATGGTTTTTACCTGCATGTAATTCTTATTTCGGACCCGCCAAATTAATTGGCTTGTCTTTTAAGGCGAGTTATGTTCTGTGAGATATATCCAGGTGAGCTGATTAATCAAACCTCCAGAAAAGCAATTTTTTTTAAAGAGTTGAATTTAAATTTATTGTCCTACAAAAATATTTAGTCCTTTGATGTGTTTACGAAACCGGCGTTTTTAAGACGCAGAACTCCTTTTTATTTCATGATTGGTGTTTGTTTTTAATTTTATTTCCTCGTACGTCATCCCCCCAGCTGGTCAACTTCATTTTTCCCCCCTTTTAAACTTCAATTCCAAAACTACCCAAGCATCACACACGATTTTGAGTTTTCTTAAAAAATGATGTCAGTCGCAGTTTGTGAGTGCAACGGCTGCAAAGGGAAATTTCAGTTTCGATTGCCTTTTTAGGACAAAGTACACCAAACAAACGATACGCGGTTCAACATGTCATTTTCCAGAACATTATGACTGTACCCCAAAAAACAAACTTGAAAAAGCTACAGGGTGGTTCCGTCTTCAATTACGGAAGAGTCAAAGTCCAGGTTTTTGATCTGGCTGCTTTTCAAACTGAACGTGAGCAAGCTCGTGTACGTCATCGCCGCTAGGGGCAGGAGAAGCTTTACGAATGGCACTTTGAGTACACTGGAAGTCACGTGGGCAAAAGGAATGCATTCATTGGTTTTAAAGACAGCGATCGCCTCGAATGAATTTTGTAAAGTAATTAGCCTGTCGTTTTTGCACACCCAACTTCAAAGCTACCAAAAGTGCTAGGTGTCTGAGCACCCCAATTTAACGCAAATTTGCAAATTTTTATAAATTTTTTAAATTTCCGGAAGTCCCTAAAGTAAAACAGGGTTCCCCCAGACTTGGAAAACCTGAAAAATTAAGTCAGGGAGCATGAAAATCACCTGGAAAAGTCAGGGAAGAATGGTTTATTTTGAAAATGTTAGGGAATTTCAACGCAGTCATGACCATCCAAAATTAATATTTCTACAAGGTTAGCTCAGGGCCCATTTTTCGAGTAGAAATTTGCACAAATTTTCCACATTTTCGGAGTACAAATTTACACAATTTTCCACGTTTTCTGAGTATTAATTTGTAAAATTTTCCACGTTTTCAGAGTACAAATTAGCAGAATAGTCCACGTTTTCCGTGTACAAGTTTTGAAAATTCTCTAGGTTTTCCGAGTACAAATTTTCCACGTTTTCCGAGGTCAAAATTGCAAAAGTTTTCACTTTTTCCGAGCACCAATTGTTAACATTTTTCGAATACAAAATTTTCCCGTTTTAAAAAATTTCCATGCTATTTTTTTGTCGTTAGTAAATTTTAAAAAAATATTTTCCAGTATCAATTTTTCACGTTGTCATTGGTCAGGGAATTTTTTTAAAACCTGGAAAAGTCAGGAAAGTTGAAAATAAAATTTATGGTGGGAACCCTGGAAAAGTTGTTTTTTATTCAAATTAAATATTTATTGAATAAGTACAAGAAAATTTATGAAGAAGAAAAGGTATCAGGTGCCTGTTTTTTTGCCAAAATTACCTGAACTTTTAACTAAATTTTAAAGAAGCAAGAAAAAAGTTTATCTAACAAAAATATATATTTAGTTAAAAAATGTGTCTGTAGTTAACGAACCTAAATTTAAAATAACTACATGTTGGAATTGGGAATTTTACATTTGCCAAGTATACATGTATTCATTTTAAATTATTATTGTTTAAATTATAAAAATGTCAAAAAGCTTTAACGTTAGGGATCAATACATTTAACAGGTAAAAATATTGTTTTATAATTTAAACGTGATAATTATTAGTAATTTGCTTTTTTTAAATATCATTTTGCTATTTTTCGAATTTTCAGTATTTTCCGAAATAATATGCAAGACTGCCACTAATTGCCTAGAATCCTAGATCGAATCGAATTGATTGAAGGCCTACGTGCTTAAATTTATTTCAAATTATTTACATGTCCAGTATGTAATTTTGTAAATTATCGGCAACACGAGCTGGTTCCTTTCCATGATGGTTTACATGGAGGAAACTTAGTGGAATGTGGAAGTTTTTATTGCTACACTCAGGACTGTATGATTGGTGTCCCTTGTTTCTGGAAGCAGGAACTTACTGTATGTAACTTAATAAGTCTTAATAATTCTCTTTAGAGCATACATGTACAGTACGTTTGTTTCCAGAAGCAATTACATGTGCTGTAAGTGTCAATAATTATCAACAAAAAATTTGTTTCATCCAGTATGGACGTGCATGTACAAATAGCTTATCATCAAGGAAGTATCACCATGGAACCTTGTTTTAGTATAGAGATAACACCAATTGTACAACATAAATTTCTTAATGGATCTACTGAAAATTTTGATTTGACGTGATTCATCTTTTGGAAATTTAAAATTTTCCAAATTCAATGGACTTTATGCAAATTTCGTAATCATGGAAGCACGTTCTTTTACAGGGTTCCCCCAGACCTGGAAAACCTGGAAAAGTCAGGGAAGAATGGTTTATTTTGAAAAAGTCAGAGAAATTCAGTGCAGTCATGGCGATCCAAAAATAATGCTTCTATAAGGTTAGCTCAGAGCCCATTTTTCGAGTAGAAATTTGCACAATTTTCCACTTTTTCTGAGTATTAGTTTGCAAAATTTTCCACGTTTTCTGATTTCAAATTTGCAAAATTTTCCGTGTTTTCCAAGTACAAATTTGCAAAATTTTCCATGTTTTCCGAATACAAATTTGCAAAATTTTCCACGTTTTCTGTGAACAAATTTGCAAACTTTTTCACGTTTTCCGAGTACAAATTTGCAAAATTGTCCACATTTTCCATGTACAAATTTGCAAAATTTCCCACGTGTTCAGAGTAAAAATTTGAAAAATTGTCCACGTTTTCCGTGCACAAATTTTTAAAATTATCTAAGTTTTCCGAGTGAAAATTTGCAACTTTTCCACGTTTTCCGAGGACAAAGTTGCAAAATTTTCCACTTTTTTCCGAGCACAAATTTTCCACATTTACCGAATTGTCACAGTTTAAAAAACTGTCATGCTGGTTTTTTTTTTCAATTTAAAAAAGAATTTCTATCTTAATTTTCAAAATTATCGTTAGTATATTTAAAAATATATTTTCTTGTGTCAATTTTAGAAAATACATTAACAATTTTTCAAGTTGTCATTGGTCGGGGACATTTTCTTAAAACCTGGGAAGTCAGGGAAGTTGAAAATGAAATTTCTGGGGGATCCCTGTAATAAGCAATAAGTATTATTTGTTTACAAAAATATTTGCCATTGCCAAATTTTCAAAATATGTTAATTTTTCACGTTAATTGTCATTGGTCAGGGAAATTTTTTTAAAACCTGGAAAAGTCTGGGAAGTTGAAAAAAAATTCTGATTCGATGAAAAGATCACGTGATGCAAGCTCAAACATAGCTCTGCATAAGGTTCCCATTGCGAATAAGTGGTCTTGGGGATACTATGCCGAAAAGTGGACTTAGTAAGAAATAAATATTGGTTGTGAGAAAGTTTGATCTCGCACTCAAATTCTGAACTCCCAACCACAAAAACTTGAAAAACTAAATTAGGTCAATTTTGTACTCTGTTTAAAGCCAGTGTGACGTTTTTCGTGGACGACTCTGTCCATACGATGGCATACATGTACGTGATAGTTTTTCTGTCCCAAAAGTTACATTTGATGGCCAGAGATTCTGGAGTTACCATGACAGTCTTTCGCTAACTTGATGATGAAATTGTTTTTTTTAAGTTTGACATGAAAATGGCAGGGATTTTGCCAAATTTTCAAATCTGGAGGCTTTGTCTCGCTCGACCTTCAACCTCGAAATCGAGCGGGAAGCGGCTTCGAAACTGATTCTGATCGACCTTTCCTCCCGTCAGTTTCTGAAAATAAATAGTCGTGACCGGAAGCTGAGCAGCACAGCTCGCTGCCCGTTCGGGGTCATGTGAAAGAAGAATATCAAGAAAATGTCAAGAGATGATGACTTATATTTCGGCTGTGCATGGGGGAGAGTGTAGGGCTCGTGATCTCGAAATATTAACATGAAATGAAAGATCATTTCCCTTAAGTTGTTTGAATTTTGGCGCCTTTTGGCACCGTGCTCTTTGTCTGAGAGCTTTAACGGAAGATGGCGCTACATGGCTGTTGGGCGTAGAGAGCCTCTCTAGTTGGGCGCATCTTTTGTGGTTTAAATACAGGTTGAGTACCCATTCGTTGCTAGTTGTGTAACGATGCCGAGGGTGGCATAACAGGGGGTTGGGAACTTAAAAAAAAAAATTAAAATTAAAAAAAATCATTGTATTATTGATTTGAATTTACCGTTTCTTTTTATTTTTTTTTTCCCGACAATACATACATGATCGATGGAATTTGTTTTCGTGAATTTCAAACTTAGAAAATCTGACAGTTCTGGGATTCCAGACCAAGAGTGGCCCGTGTAGTTTTAACTAAGGCAGGAACAAAAGTTGGCCAAGCAATTAACTAAATAATCTCGGCAATGATTGGCGTGAAGATGAGAAATGTGTGGTGCACGTTTTTGCATTTTTGAAAATTTGTGATGGTTTTTCAAAAAATTTCGAAGTTTTCCTCAAAAAAGTACGAAATTGTAAAAACATAATGGCGACATTTTCTAATTAAAAAAAATGGAAAACATTCCAAAACATATCAATTTTTCGAAAATACGAAGGGTTTTGAGAAATCGTAACATTTTCCTAAAGCTGCAAAAGTTTAAAAAAATTGCAAATTTTCTAAAAGTTTGCGAAATTTTCCAAAAACGTGTACAATCATACTCATTATCTTAGCTTAATACGCATAGCAAGAAAGCAATCGCATGTTTTTTAAATAAACTTTCAAAGTTTTTCTCAAGATGTACTAGGATATGTTTTCAAAAGTTTGGGATCAATTCAACTACCACCTTGATATCTGCTGGTGATCAAGGGTGCGCACCTAAGTGAGTACCTCTCGAAATATCATCATTTTGGCAAAACCTCGGAAGAATTTGATTATACAGGTGAATAGGAAATGACAGGTTCATGGCTCGTTTATAGGGCGTCGTAAAATTAGTTTAATAACTCCATTTGCCATATCTAATTATCGATTGCCACAAAACCAATGACTTCTGGACTTCGATCTTGTACAGTAAGTTTGCACCAATGCTGATTTGTTTTAAGAATCGAGCTTTCCTGCAATGTAGCGGTGTTAAGCATGGATGCATAGCCCAAAGTACAAATTTTCAACAATTTTAGAGGCCAAATTTGCAAAATTGTAACTTTTTCGATCACAGATTTGTGCAATTTTCATAGAGTTTCGTAATACAAATTTGCAAAATTTTCAACTGTTCTCGAGTAAATATTTCTAAAATTTTCAACAGTTTTCGAGGAAAATTTTTCAAAATTTTCAGCCTTTTTTGAGTACAACTTTGTAAAATTTTGAAAATTTTCTAATGCTGATTTTATTAAATTTTCAAAATGCTCTCATTTTGAGAAAAAAATTGAATATTGTCCTGTTTCGATTTTGCAAAATCATGGTTAACTTTTGTCATAATGTCAATTAGTTTAAAAACCTGGAAGAGTCAGGGAAGTTAAATATGAAATTTCTGGGGGAACCCTGATTATGTAAATTCAGTAAAAGTTTGGCAAATGGGAACCTTGCTTGTATTTTCAGTCGTATGCTATTTCAAACCTGTGATAATGCTAATGCGTTGTAAGTCTACGCTAAAGATTCAAAGCATATGTTTTCTTGATTTTCATAGTCTACAGAATATTGCGTAATTAAGTTGGTTGTTTGCCACTAATTCGCTCTAAATAATACTGGGTAATTAAAATGTTCGTTTTTTTTATTGGGATAGAGAGAATTCAGTGTTGGTGGGTGTTGTGCATCTGTTTTCTACGTACATGAAAGTCACGGAAATATACTGCCCTTGAAGAGTCCTGATGAGTTTAACAGACTAGCAAACACTTTAAAAAAAACAGACCCAGAAAATACGCGTACTCTTGGTGGTAATCATATTGTCAAAATACATGTAGTAATTTAATTTTTCTCGTATTTTTTCAAAAACGTTATGGCCAGAACCCCATTGCGTCATTTCAATCCTTCCCATTGTTTGAGGACCATCATGGCCGTGGTCCATGATGTGGCCTCATGACCTTTTTGTATATTTAGAGGAAACAAATAGATTGGACTTGTAACGTCATCTATACCATAAATTAGGAAACTTATGATGCGATGATTAACTAACTTTTCAAAGTTAGTTTTAACATATCTTTTCAGAGATGATGAATTCTTTGGATGAAATGGGCCAATGTTAAAAATCCAGAAACAAACGATGGTTAAGCGAATTAGAAATGACAAATTATTTCAATGTTTTGCACAACTTTCTGAAATTGTTCTGAGTCTTCCGTCGTTTTGTTGACCTGTAAATATCTATCCAGTGTTTTTACTAATCAATCATCCATGATTCGGCTGAACAACTAAGATTGGCTATGGACCCCTATTCCCTTAGGAAATTTTTTGTCCAAACTCCTGTTAAATAAGCAACAAGTATAACATTCCTTACGTTGACATATATTTTTACTTTCTATAAGGTCGTTGGTCAGGGAAATGTCAGGGAAATTTAAAATAAATTTTTTTGGAGGAACCCTATTATGGGCGGTACATGTACTTTCAAACTTTGGAGTTTTTCTTTGATTGGCTTTACTTACACTTTTTGGGTAGACAGTGCATGTTATACGTTTAAAAGTTTATGAAATGAATCAGACGATTCAGACCACCCATGATGGTTACCATACCACTTTATTTTCATCTTCCCTCTGAAAAGTACATTTCTTTCTTCTTACTATACCAGACATGTGATTTAGTGGGTTTTCTAAGGATCACGTGTCTGAAAAGTTATATCAGGAGTGTTGATACTCATGGATGTAAATTAAAGCAATCTTATTTACCTTAAAAGTTTTAAAATACCTCCTGAATGTTGCATATGTGATAGAACTCTGGGAGAAATAAGTAGTTAGTGTACCGCAACTTTGACATTTTAGACCTAAAACGACTGTAAAGACACATTATCATAGTTTTGAAAATATAGGACAGTATTGTCACTATCTTGCGTGCCTTCTATCAAAATAAAAAAGAGTTGTGTCATTTCAGGTGCGTTTTCAAGCGTATATAACTTATGCAGCAAACAGTATAAAGGGTGATTTTTACAACCATTACCATGTTTTTATTTGGAGTGTGTTAGAGGTAAAAATCTGAGTTTGTGGTATTATGGTAAGATAGGTGGGTGCTTTTAAATGAGCGTATTTCCGGTGACCTTTGAATGTAACTTCAAGGTCATTGCGTTACCATCTTCTAAACCGTATTGTTAGAGCAAAATGTTCAATTAGAAAGTTGTAGGGCATCGTGAAGTTAGTTTAATGGGTGCATTTGCGCAATTCCAAAATCAATATTCACGTTCCAAAAAACATTTTAGTTTCCTGCATGTTTGCTAACCTGCACAGCAGTAGTGAAATGCAGGAAAGCTCGTACTGGAATATATTCTGGGGCAGGGCCAATTCACTGATGTGATAACTGATTGCAACTGAGTGAATAACAAATGAAGAAACACTCACGGCCCCATACGATGTGGTTTACATGAATGTAATTGTAAATGTTGCTATTTCATAATTCTGACTAGTCCCAGTTTCAATGCTTAATCTGTGAATTGGCCCTGCCCCCGAATATTCTAGTACGAGCATTCCTGCATTGCACGACTGCTGTGCAGGTTAGCAAACATGAAAGCAACTAAAATGTTTTTTAGTACGCGAAAATTGATTTTAGAATGTCGCAAATGCACCCATGGAACGTTTTGCTTTAACTATTACGGTTTAGAAGATGGTAACCCAATGACTTTGAAATTACATTTTAAGGTCACCGGAAATAGCTTCATTTGATAGCACCCACCTATATTATATTCCAAAAACTCAGATTTCTACCTCCAACACAGTCCAAAATAATCGAATGAAACCAGACTTAAAACTCACCCTGTATATTAATAAACATTTACCGGAAATAATTTTAGCACGATAATGTACATTAAAGAGTGATATTTTACATGGATACTTTTTTAAAAAAAAAACATCAGATCGAAAATCGCCAGAAAATACTGTTTAAAAAAAGTATCCATGTCAAATATCACTATTTTATTTATCTTGCTAATATTATTTCTGGTACATGCATATGAATATATTTCGTAAGTATCGATATGCTTGATAAATGTACTTACATGTACTTACAGGCTTACGCTACTACTAATCTGATGAAAATCAAGTATGCTATGCAGTTTATGCTTAAAAGCACATATCGTACCCAGAAGTGACACAACTCAATTTTTTTTTAGATAAGGCATCTAATATGGCAAGATGAAATAGTGACAATACTGTCGTATATCCAAAACTTTGGTAGGGTGTCGTCTATGCTGAATAAAGAGCTCGTTTTGCTTGATCAGTCCAGTTATTTAAATTTGTTGTGTTGTCACTTCCATTCTCGATGGCAATTTTTCGAAAGATGATTGTAGGCATACAATAAAATAATTTCGATACGTTTGATCACTGATCATGTACACTGATCACCCAAGCAATAATCCGGAGTACGATATGAAGCATGACTGGAGAAAGAGTTGAGTTATCTCAAATTTGGGCCCCAACGCAATAGTGTCATTTCACCCAATAACCAATCTCGTGCAATCGACTGACCCTGCCCTATATCGTGTCCGAAATTAATGGGCCCACATTCCTATTTGGCAACCCCAATCCGCATCCCTGAGTCCATTACGTGGTAATTAGCATGCAGGTCACTCGCAAAGGTCAACGTCCCATTTACTACCACGACTTCATGAAGGGGTTAAGCTTGTCCCCTCAACTCCTACCCCCTTTCCCTCTCGCTACTAGCCCCTCCCCCGCATTTTTCCCAAAATAGAAGTGCTGGCTGCCAGAAAGTGGTCTTATATAGGGCATATGGAAGTGTGTGACCAACTAGCCCACTTCGTGTCCTGTGCTGCTGCTGACTGCTGTCGCTTTCACAACATCCCCCACAGGCAGGCACAGCTAGGTTACCTGCCTGGCTATTGTTGTTTTTGTTTTGTAACCTTTCTCATTTT
>JAQGBX010005698.1:0-13346 GCA_034698745.1 Megaphyllum sjaelandicum
GGAAAAGTCAGGAAAAATTGTCATAATGGTCAGGCAAAGTCAGGCAAGACCAATCTATAAAAAAACTGGCAACCCTGTACAAAATCTTCGACATATTCAGAAGACAAATTTGCATAAATGTTAACCTCTTCCGAGTACAGATTTGAACAATTTTCCACCTTGCCAAGGACAATTTTGTAACATTTTTTGAGAACAAATTTACAAGAATTCCAAAATATTCAGAAGGCCAATTTTCAAACACTACTTCCGAGGACAAATTAAAAAAATTGTCAACCTTTTCCGAGAACAAAACATTTGGGGATGAAAATTTTTCAAAATGGTTAGCAATTTTCGTTTTAGGCACGGTCTTTTAGTTGTTGATGCGATGAAAAGATCACGTGATGTAGGCTACATGTAACCTCATACGCAGCTCTGCAGAAGGTTTATTTGTTTTTGCTGATAGCAGAAATTGGAGACTAAGCTTCCACATTAGACTTGTGCATTTTCTGAAAAATCCATTTCTCGGTACAAGCTCGGGCTGTTTTATTTCAAAAACCAGCAGTTTGAAATTGGACACCGAGTTGTAGATTTCCATTTATTGATACATATCGCATGCAATAGCCGTTTTTAGAATAACGTAGTTTTGGTTCTGTAACTTGTTTGATCTGATAAAAAAAATGAGTCGGTTTCCCTACTCTATAGCACGCTGTTTTATGTTCAGACCTATTGTTTGGAAATTGTCCGAGATGAATGGATGTTCAACCATATAATGGTCTGTATATAGGCCATCTAAATGTTACCCTCATTACTGATCGTGCATTACGCAATTTGTCAGCGGATGTAATTTGACATCCTAAAGTTGAGTTACATCCAGGGTGATTCCAAAATGGTGCCTTGCATGGCCTCGGAAGGCATTGTACTTTTTCTTGTATTATTCCCAATTTACCATTTTCGAGTTTCAATGACACCGTGGACATGTTCTGTTTCACATCCTGCATGCCCCAGAATAAAAAATAAATCAGCCATTGTGGAACATTTGCGGAGACTATCTGCTGACATCGTCCATGTTCCAACAGGAAGTCGGGGGCATGGATTTGGCAGCTTGTCCTATCGGGAAATATGACAGCATGCGTATCAGGCAAACTTCCAAACCACTTTAGATCACTATTTTTACTTGGAACGTTTCAAGGCAACTGCGAACTGAGTGATTCTGACACCGCATTGTGCTGTATCAACAATTGTAGCATCGCCTGCTACTACTCTGCTTTTCTTGACACTCAATTCGTGGCGAAAGTGCTTTTTAAACTCAGTTTGATGGTTTAGGGTGAAAACATGTGGAATGATGGCCGGTAATGATGAAAATGGTTTATTTTGAAATAGTCAGGGAAATTCAACGCAGTTATGGCAGTTAGGGACCATTTTCCGAGTAGAAATTTGCAAAACTTTTCCGCATTTTCGGAGTACAGATTTGCAAAATTTTCCACGTTTTCCGAGTACAAATGATTCCGACCAAGATTTCTGTGGAATGAAATAATGTCTTGGTTTTAAGACAGCGCTCCCCCAGACCTGGAAAGCCTGGAAGTGTCAGGGAACTTAAAAATGACCTGGAAAAGTCAGGGAAGACAGGTTTATTTTAAAAAAGTCAGGGAAATTCAACGCAGTCACAGCCATCCAAAATTAATACTTCTACATAGTTAGCTCAAAGGCCCATTATCCGTGTAGAAATTTGCACAATGTACAGATTTGCAAAATTTTCCACTTTTTCGGAGTACAGATTTGAACAATTTTCCACGTTTTCCAAGTACAAATTTACATAATTTTCCACGTTTTCTGAGTTGAATTTGCAAAATGTTCCACGTTTTCTGAGTAGCTGGCTACAAATTTGCAAAAGTATCCACGTTTACGAGTACAAATTTGCAAAATTGGCTATAGGTTTTCTGAGTACAAAATTGCAAAATTTCCCACGTTTTCCGAGCACAAATTTTCAACTTTTTCCAAATACAATATCTTTTGCATTTTAAAAACTTTTCATGCAATTTTTTTTTAATTTTTAATAAAATTGCTATGTTAATTTTCAAAACTGTCTTTGTAAATTAAAAAAAAAAAATCATTTTCCAGCGTCAATTTTTCACGTTGTCATTGGCCGGGGAATTTTTTTTGAAACCTGGAAAAGTCAGGGAAATGTCAGGGAAGTTGAAAATGAAATTTCTGGGGGAACCCTCAGGTAATTAATCAGTCCACTTTTGTTTCTCGTTAGAATATAACGTAAATGTTGGACGACTTTTTAAGGGCTACTTCGGGGGAGACATGACTTTGTAAAGATTTGAAGGTCACATGATCGAAGGAAGCCCCGGGAGATTAAAGTCTTTGCCTTTAGTGCTCGGATGACTTGTTTGATTGTCCATGAGAGTTTCTGATGTTTGGTTTGCCTGGAGCATATATGCTTGTAAGTTTTCTCCAAATTCAGGAATTTAACTGCGGGGCTTGCGACGTTATGGTGGAATTGAGTAGTCCTGTTCACTCAAGTGCAGTTTCGCAGTTGAACTGTTTGGAGCTTTTCGCAGCTGCTTCAGCCAATTTTGAATTTCATGTAGACGTGAGAACGTTTGGAGACCATCCTCAAAGCTGCTTGGGTGTGGTCCTGAAACATGGTCTATGCACGCTTCATTACAACCTCCTTTGCCAGAAACCTGGATTTAAAACCATGTCTGGACACTAAATGATGTAGGAATGGCAGGATTGAACCTTTGTGGTCATTCAACCAGAATGTGCAAGAATGGTTCCCTGCAAAGGTTGCCATAATATCATTATATGCCATGGCGTCGAAATTGCAGTTGTCTTTCCTGAAGCCCATGGTTTATCGGGTAACCTGTCCTGGACACCAAAGTCGCCGGTTCGCCAAGAGTTCTCTCAGATCTGGAAAACCTGAAAAAGTAAGGGACCTTGAAAATGACGGGAATTAATTGTCATGGAATATTGATTTATTTTGAAAAAGTAATGGAAATTCAACGTATTGATGTAGTCACTATCCAAAATGAATGCTTTTATGTGGTTAGCTCTGCAGGGCCCATTTGCAAATTTTTTAAAAATTTTCCAGATCAAATTTGCACGATTTTCAACGGTTTCCGAGAAAAACTTGCAAGATTTCCAACCTTTTTCGAGGACATACATGTATTTAGAAAGTTTTTAGCATATTCCGAGGAAAAATTTGCAACATTTTCAATCTTGTCCGAGAACATGCAAACTTGCAAAATTGTCCACGTTTTCCGAGTACAAATTTTCACAATTTTTAATAGTTTCCGAGGGCAAATTTGCAAAATTTTCAACAGTTTCTGAGTACGGATTTGCAAAATGTTCAACAATTTTTGCGGAAAAATCTGCCAAATGTTCAACCTCTTCGTAATACAACATTTCAAGATTTCCTACACAAATTTGCAAAATTTTAAACTGTTTACGAGTACAGATGTGTAAAATTTAAAAACGTTTCCGAGGCAAATTTGCATAATGTACAACAGATTCCGAAGACAAATTGCAAAATTCTAAACCTTTTCGGAGTAAAAGTTTAAAATATTTGACATTTTTCGAATAAGAATTTTACCAATTTTGGCCAGGGAAATTTGTTTAAAAACCTGGATAAGTCAAGAGTAGTTGGAAGTGAAATTTCTGGGGGAACCCTGTAAGTGATGTACTGTATGGATGGCAGCTAGATTGCACCTTTCTGGAAATTTTATGCAAGAATGGTTCCGTGCAAAGGTTGCCATAAAATGGCATCGAAAAGATACTTGTCTTTCCTGCAGCCATTTTTAGTTTACCGGGTGACCTGTCCTGGACATCAATGTCCTAGGTTCGCTTCAAAAGGGATCACATAGAGAACTCAAAGCTGGCATGTTGGGGATGGAAGTGAAAAAGAGTGGTTATGAAAGGGGAGACCAAGCAGAGGAATATGAGAGTTCAGAGGGGTCCAAGATGAGTAGGGTATAAAAACGAAAAAAAAAAAGCTAGTACCGTACTGGACATGAATACATGAACACCGTGCCTGGGATTTACATTTGAGGAAGGGGACAAAGGATCCTCTGTGAAGGGCAGTGTTGATGATGGGAGCGAAGAGAAGTAGCAATGGCAATAACCCAGACAGAACCGTATACATTCAATTCCGAGATAGCCTTGCAGAACCCTGACAAAGATGACCATTTTTTTTTTTTTTTTTTGGAAACATAAAACTTTATTACCTGCCTTCAGAAATGACGCCGGCAAAGGCTCGTGCTTGCAGAAGAACAAGCAGTACTTCGAATTTCAAATTTTATGTTTCAGATGTTCATAAAGCACATCTGTTCATAAATAGACCAACTTCAATGTTGGTCTGCAAACCATGCTGCAGACCCTAACGCCATCTATGATTAGTTCTGTTCAACTTCTAGTCTGTTGGTCTCGCGATTCCTAGCATAAATTGGTGGTAAATTGTAAATTTCTTTTTTTTTAAAGGATGTCAACCTTTTATACATGTAGTGTGTTTTCAATCATAGATGTTTCAAAAGTGCTTCTTTTCAAATTTTGAATCGATGCTGTACTTGGTTTGTTGCTAGTAATTCATTGTTTTAGGATTGAAAGTACATCAGATCAGAATACAAAAACCAGAATTTTTCTGAAAAAAACAAAAAAAAACAACAAAAAAACTACGACGCCAAGCCAGTTCTTCCATCCCTCCCCCCTTCCCTCCTTCCTTCCTCGCAATCTGGGATGTATCCAGGTCATCTAGCCCGATCTTTTGGAGACAAGGACAACTAAATCGAACTCCTGATCGCATAAAAGAGGTTAGAAATCAAACAACGATTCTCACCCGGGCAAGGCCGGGTTTTTCCGCTAGCAATGTATAAGGCTGAAAATACATGTACTGTATTTCCCCCTTTGTTCACTCAAATTGTCAAGTTGTGTATTGTTACTGTTTTGCCTATCCACAACTTGAATTGTCAGACAAGTTTACCATTGAAATACAAGGTATGTCGAATCTCTGGATGCATATCCTGCAATGCTCTTGCGCCCAAAACCCCAATTCAATCCAAGGCAGCATTGCTATAAATTCGGTTTGAATATCGAAGACGCTTCTTGGTATCGATTAGAATGTTAAATATTTCTGGTCAAACAAATAAACCGTCATCTTTCTGACCTCATTCTTTATCTTTCCGAGAGAAGGTAATAATCCCTGCAATTCAGTACACTGGAAATATATATGCCACAGATGTAATTCCGGGAGGCATATATCCAGATCATACATGGCTAAGGAGTACAGGCCGCATCTAGCCAATAGCGTGCCAGTATGCAGGGCGTGGCCGTGGCGTGGGCGTGGCTGCTGCAATGGCGATGTGGAAATGACGTGTAATAGCGGCCATCTTTAAACGCGATTTTGAGGCGACACCACGAACGTGGTATATCGTGGAGGATACATTTATTCAATTTGTCTTATCAAAGGGTTTAAACAAAAAATTAATTTTTGTTTCAATAACACATACAGTAGCATGAAGGAAATGTTATACAATATTTTAATAATTTTGGACATGCGATGAAGTGCATATTTAATTACAGGAACATATGTGAAATTTTCCACTTTTCTGACATCATTTCAGTGCTCAAAAATCTTGGGTTTTAGAATATTTCGATTTTCGTACTTTCTGATAAGACAGACTCAGATTTTACTATTAAATTTTTTACCATCATGATGGTCGTGGTATAAGAGAATTTTTCCAAAATAATCGTTATAGAACCTTTAGTAGGATCGAATGATCAATAGTTTGAAGTTATGATAATTAATTGCCTCAAAGCAGTATAAGGAATAAAAATAAACTTCCAAAAATCAATAAAGGTACATCATGTATAAAGATTCAGGTAGAAATTTCCTTATACGAGTAATCGAACTACAGTAAGTGTATAGATACAGTAGGCTACATCACTTGCATGTTTTCTTAGGATGCATACCGTGCTATTGAGTAATGCTGTGATGTGGTTAATTTTTTGAGATAACAGTTCACCATTTCTTAAGCGCATTTTGAACTGTTTTTCTCTTTCCTGCAACGATCAAAGGTATATACACTGTAATTATACTGTAGCCAAAATTTAGACAATTTATGCGAGTGAAGCTAGAGTAAATATTGTGGAATTAATAAGAACAAGAATATCTTAGGTGCAGCATATTAAAATTAACAAAATTAGGGGCATAAATATCAGTGTATGCATGGTTTTAAATACGTGCAATATGAAGAACATGCTATAAACCTCTTCCACCAATCGGTCTTCTTCCCAATTACCAACGCAAACCCGAGACCTGTAATTTCTAGGAAACATTTCCAATTCCGTACAGAGTTGACTAATACGTTATCAAACAGGGGCAAAGTAAGCCGTTTACTTTAAATTCAAAAACATAAGTTAACCTGGCAGCTAAACCGCTCACAACACGAACAGATGGAAGCCATGTTGTTTACATGCGTTGCCATGGCGACCATCTTCCACTGCGAAATTGAAAATTTTAATGAGTCGTTTTAAAAGTGAACTAATTTGAAGGTACATTAATAGCGCGTTGCATAAGAAATATCTTTTCGTTAAATTTAAAATGGTTCACTGATTAAATTTTTCCTAAAAATTACAAATCGTGTTTTTGTTTTGTTCATGACGTCACGCTTCACGGTCGCCATTTTGTATCGGGGTGTTGTAAATGTCAGCTTTGCTGGTGTTTTCGTGGCAACATTTCAAGATATTTCCGCCTTTTACCCTGGCATTTAGGTGTTTCTGACCGATTTTCCAAGTCATGAATACTTCGGAAGGTTTAGTGCAACGTGTGCAAAGGAGAAAAACCGATGGAGCTCAAGGTGGGAACAAAACATCGGACGATGAAGAAGAGAAACGAAAACAAGAAAATTACGTTGAGGATGGCGATTCCAAGGAAACCAGACTGACTTTGATGGAGGAAGTTTTACTCTTGGGGCTGAAAGATAGAGAGGTATATATTCCACATTTTATTCATTAAATTAGAAATACTATCTTTATCAATAAGATTTGTAGTTAGCGCAAGAATTCAAGCCATTGCGTTTGCATTTAGGCCTGCATATCTTAGGCCTTTTGCGTTTCACGGGTTTGCTCGCATTATCTTTTGATATCTGATTTTAATAACAATAGAAGAAAATTGTAAAACCAGACTCGTGCTACTAGATGTCAGAAAACCAGGGACGAGATACTATCTGGGCAAAAACCTTGTTGAACTGAGTTGACTTTAATATGAATGTGTGACTGTATACAGGGTTGCGTCTACGATATTGACTAGATGTAGTGCTGATCAAGGAGTGGTATGCAGGGAACATTGGCAATATATTGTTTGAATGAATTTAAATTTGACCAACGAAATGTTTGTTCTTAAAAGCACAGTAGGCCCTACATGCGTATGATATGCTCAAGGACAACATTGACTATGTACTTATTTCGTGGAAGCTTACTTTTGCTTATGAAACCTTAGGCCTAAAACCAATGCATATCCACATGACGGCACGTATCAGCCTCCTGACCTAATTTAAGTTGCCTACAAGCTTCTATGCATAATGTAGCTGATGACCTGTGGTTTCTGTAGGTTGTTTTCTTTTAAATAATGAAAGTGGTGGCATATTCATCTCTTAATTGTTAGTTTGAAACAACTGGCGCATCAAATCTGGTTGGTACTAACCAGTTTCAGCTAACAGAAGCTGACCCTATAATTTTGAGGTCAGGATGAAGGTATATTTGGCTCTGCGCAGTGTGGAACCAGGTTTCCTCAATGAAAGTGTTTTAGCAAATTCAGCAATGTGCTAATTCCTGCATGTTTAGAATCAAAAACTCCTGGTTTTACAGTACCATTAGATGGGCATTTTTACAGGTTTAATGATTTCAATCGTTACAAGCCTGATACATTTGTAACGGTTATGATCTTTATGTTAGTTTTGTCAGTTTTAAACTACGAAAAATACTCTCAGTAACACATGTAGGCCTACTCTGAATGCATTTTTACATGTCGGATGATGATTCAATCCAAATATGTTGACCTTGAGAGAATTTATCATGTGTTTAGTTTAAATAATTTATTCCTGTCCAATGTCATAATTATTAAATTCTCTACTCTGCACATAAGTGAATTTTTGCAACTTACAGTTCAGTGCAATGCAATAAAGATGAGTGTCTTTCAGTGTAGGTTTTTCAAAGGTGTCTTGGCATAATTTTAACATTGCTAATGTTTGCATGATCTCCTTATTATTCTCAATAGACATTTTTTTGCATTGTTGAGGTACATGTAGATTAGTTATGATTATCGGCCAGGATTCTAATTACATTTGAAAAGTAATTATTCCTGGTTAAGCAACATATGCTAGCTGTATTTAAATTACCTTCTAAATACAATAGGCCTATACATTTTCATGATGATGTATTCAGCTGAAACCTACCATGACAGACAGTGAGCAAGTGCAGTTTCTACAGATAAGGGAGTTCTCATAATTTTGATGGTACCAGATGTTGCACCTGTTAACTTGTATGCTGGTGTTATCAATTGAAATAGTTTTTTAGCAATTTTCTAGCTATTCTCGTGACTTTGAGCACAATGCCTACTTTGTTATTGGCCTATGTAAACACTGTATACTGTATTACAGCACATGTGCAAATATAAGTATTGATATACAGTACTGTATTATGGACTGTTGTTACCTGGATGAAAAGCATTAGGCCTAATTTGTAACGTTACTTGTCAACTTTTCTCAAATGATGCATGTGCTTTTTTCATTTTAAAGTAGGCCTATCTTCATTTTGGTTTCCTTATTTATCCCTTTATTTCCAGTTGAATGCAGTAGTTGAAAAACTCATGTAGTGTTATAGTTGTTTTCCTTTTTTTTCTTCTCCAATTTTTAGGGTTACACTTCATTCTGGAATGATTGCATTTCTTCTGGATTACGTGGTTGCATCCTAATAGAGTTGTCTTTGAGGGGTCGTCTGGAATTAGAAAAGGCAGGGATGCGACGCCGAAACCTACTAAATAGGAAAGTTATTCTAAAAAACGATGCCCCAACTGGTGACGTACTTCTGGATGAAGCGTTGAAACATGTAAAAGAAACGGATCCTCCGGAAACTGTACAGAGTTGGATAGAATATCTAAGCGGTAATATCTTAATTTCTTATGCCAGTTTTCCCCAAGCGCTGTATACGCTAGTTATTCCATGAAAAAAATTGCTATCTTGTAGTAGTCTGGCCTTGGTATGTAGTTTTCAGTAATTATATAAATGGGAAAATGTAGATAACTTTTGACATTCAAGCGTGTGAGGCTAACATTGATTTACTTTCTGTTTATTTTCACTGTACCATTTTGAATTCAATTAGAATCAAACGATTTAGATCTCACAATATGGAGTTAAGTCTGGTGGCATTAATGAAATCCAAATAAACGCTTTTAAGTGAATAATAGATAACTGGCATGTGACATCACACGGCTTGTGAGTGTGGCTAATGTGACTTGGTTTACATTGTGGACATGAATTTTAGAATCATGGTGCTAATAAGGAGCATCATTCTAAAAACTAATGACGGATTCGATTGGTCCTTAAAATCTGCACCGGTGTAGGCTACAATGTGAGGCATAAGTCTGTGACGTCTTGTTGCGCCTGCTGCCTGCAATAGTGCCAATTTAACAGACTTATGCCTCAGCTTGTAGCCTACACCGGTGCAGATTTTTTGGACCAATCGAATCCACCACAAAGCCTTGTTCGCAAGGACACCTAAGTGTCTCCTAAGTCTGAAAAAGTTAGGAGAGAGTCACCTAAGTGGACGTGCAAATGCAGCTCTCCTAAAAAAACTTTTCTTAGCTAGGAGAGTAAACTTAGGAGACTCCTAAAGTTAAGAGACTCATAAGTGATTGTGATGTGCTGTGCTGTCAGATTATGCAGTCCAGTAATTGCCATGATAGTCTTTTATCCCTAAGCAATGGATAGTTGCCCATTGTGGAATTATGTGAGTTAGTTAGGTGAGTCGTGCAAATGCTACTCTCCTAACTGACTTTTAGGTGACTCTCTTTGCTAAGTGAACATTTAGGTGTCCATGTGAACAAGGCTTAAGAAAATGCCCCTCTAGATATTATCACTTACTCATGAATAGTTTTTTTGTTTTTTTTTCGGAAAGTAAATATTTTGATGCTGTTTAAACGCTGCAAGTCAAAAATTGTGAATTTTCTCGTTTATTGCTACATAAATAATTAAATAAAAGAATGATGCAAAATGATATATGGAACGAATGTGCTTGCTGCCTGCACGTGCAATTTATCTATAGCAAAGTCAATCATTTTTGTAACTGTATACTTTAACCCACTTTCTCTGATCTGGGTGGGGTAAGACGGCGTCATCTGCTTGTCTTCTGAAAATCATTCATTTTGGTTTCTGGACGCATTTTATGACATCATTCTTTATCCCCATCTGCAGTCTGAAATTAGACGAAATATCCGTACATTTTATTCAATCTTGGAGTAATAAAAATTTTGATTTACTGATTACTATAATTACTGTAATTGTGTCCTTGTATGTAAAATCAGCGTTATCTACCATTTGCCTAATCAGGTTCCTTCATGGAAAGAGTTTGAAACATCCAGGAATGGTTAAGCGCTTTAGCTTATGAACCTCCATTCTGCTGCCAAAAGTGCAGGGCTTGCTTTGGTTATGGATGTGAATAGTCAAAATGTAGGCTACCTAATAAGTAGTTTAAGTATGTTCATATTATTTCTCTTGTATGCCAAGTGAATCTATATGATTCCTTTAAATTTCAGAAAGATATATTTTGTAAATTTTATAACCGTTTTTCCATGTTCATTATTGCATCCATAAGGCGTATACTTTCAATTGGCAATGCATTATTTATTACAGGTGAAACGTGGAATCCACTAAAGCTACGCTATCAACTACGAAACGTACGTGAAAGATTAGCCAAGAATCTAGTGGAAAAAGGTGTGCTTACGACTGAAAAACAAAACTTCATTTTATTTGATATGACCACACATCCCCTGACTGATGGAAACGCCAAACAACGACTCATCAAGAAAGTGCAAGAAGCTGTATTGAGCAAGTGGGTAAACGATGCTCATCGAATGAACAGACGTCTCTTGGCTCTGATTTACTTGGCACATTCCGCAGATGTTATTGAAAATGCGTTTGCTCCTCTCAATGATGACGATTATGAATTGGCCATGAAACGCGTGCGTGAACTGCTAGAATTGGACATGGAGGTAGAGAGCTCAAAACCAAACACCAATGAGCTGATGTGGGCAGTGTTTTCAGCATTCAATAAATGAAGAGTGCTGTATGAAGAAATGCCAAATGAAATGTGGGACTAAAATTATGTATTCAACACATCACGCTGCAGACTACTTTTTCGATTTCATTGCACCCTATCTATGACTTTTAATTATACGAATGTGGTCAGTATTTTCGAGTTGATATCCTGCTGAACTGAAAACCGATCAGGGAGGAATGATACCGGTTAATGGTTCTCCTCTGATGAAGAATTTGCCTAATGTACATAATTATTATTATTATTATTATAAGGTGGCCATATTTGTAAAGGGTGGCCAGCATTCCCGTTCAACATAATGCTAATAATTTCCTTTTCGAAAATTCAAAGGGAAAATCGCTGGGTTGGCCTACTGTAAATGTGATGTTTGCACAAAAAAATTAGTTGTTTGGGTGGGGCTACAATAATTCTATGACACAGTTTGCATCTTCGGATTATTTTATTTTAAGGTTGTATAATTCCTGCAACGCTGCAGACGCAGTGGAATATTTGCTGTAGTAAATTTTATGTTGATGAAAAAATAGTTATTTAAAGATGCGTCGAATGCTTTTCAACTTTGTAAATGCTGTTCAAGTCTGTGACTTGTCGATTATATAGAAATGCATTGTCTAAGTAACGTTTCAATTGAATTGGTTTCAAAATACATATGTCTGTGTTTTTTTTTGTTTTTTTTCGTCCATGCATTTATATAGTCCATGCAGTTTTACGCTGTAGAGAGTTTTATAGTTGTTAATTTAATGGTACATAACTTCTGATAGGTTTAACAAGAATGTTGCGACCAATGGCAGATTGCACCAACTTTGGCTCGCTTCAGTTAAATTCTTGATTTAATGCACTATGTGATTTTTTTTTGCGAAATTTGGTGCTATTGAAAACAGTGTGGCTCATTTATGTTAGTTTGTAATGTAATTAAACATATACAGTTAAACGTTTGGGTGATTTATCTCAAACTTTAGGCATACTGATTATTTTGATTAAATTTGTTCCATTGTAACTTCTGCCTATATCTTTTATAAGGTGGTGACACTCGTAAAATTAAATTTAGCAATGAAATATTGCGTCAGTTTTTACTATCCAAGCTCCCAATTGCTGCAGGAGGCGTAAAGTTTGAGTTGGTTTTTTAAGATCCCCAAAACAACAAATGTTATTGTATAGTGTATATTTGACTGTACGATTCCCAAGTCATACAAAATCATGAGATAATGTCATCTCCGATTTCAATTGATCATTGATTAAGAAAATTGTTAAAATGCATGGAAACAGTAATGGTTTCCATATCGTCTTTGATAAGTACCTTATCATATTACTGAGTGTTCAATTAACAGGAAATTGATTTCTAATGTATACTTTGTGAAAAAGTCTTAAAATGTTCATTTTTACTTATTATTTAATTGTCCTTATACTGAATTTGTTTTTTAAATATTAAGGACATACAGGCTTAAAATACACCAAATTACAGCACATGGTACAAACTGTGCTTAATCTCCTTAGAAGGTTGAATTTGAAATACATGTACATGTACAACATGTATTAATTGAAAACTAATATAGTTTGGGTTTCTCTGGCAAAAATCTGTCAGACTCAGATTATGGAACTTTTTTATACTTTAGCGTTTCATCAACAAAGTGACCGACAGTAACATATGTGTAGACTACCATAATTTGACGTTTGAAAAGGTAAGGACAGGTCAAAAAACTATAAATGGTTTTAATTTTATATTTTTGTAATGAGATAACTTTCCTTGATAACAGTTTTTTTTAAATTCCATTCATAATTATCATTAACTTGATAACGTACTACATGTACATTTAACTTGAAATAAACGAGGAACCTTAAAAAGTTAAAATAAGAAATAAACGTGCGAATAATAAAAAGTGGCTATAAATTTAAAAAGTTGCCACCTTAATGTGCTTGCTAAACTTGAGGCACACAAACTTTCTCATTGGTTTGATTTGGAGCATACCTTGAAAAGGCGTGATCTAATCTAGGTTGGTCGAGTACATAGCCTATTGAAAAACCAGTATGCCGACTACGCC
>JAQGBX010005699.1:0-13345 GCA_034698745.1 Megaphyllum sjaelandicum
CTCCTGATCGCATAAAAGAGGTTAGAAAATCAAACAACAATTTTACCCGGGCAAGGCCGGGTATTACCGCTAGTTGTAACTACTAACCAATGTGCTTCGACTTTCTACGTTTTATTGTATAGATTTATAATTCGACATTACGGATATGCAAAATGAAATTCTAGAAAAAAAAACTCCCCAGCAATTTCAAGGGTTTTTTTTAAGGTTTTTAAACAAATTACGTGTACCCTGACCAACGACAATGTCCTGCACTACTTTTCAACATTTACTAATGACAATTTTGAAGAAATGAAAAAGAAAATGAAAGTTCTTTTAAAAATTAACAAAATTAGCTTGACATTTTTTTTGAAAACTTGTACTCTGAAACTGTTGAAAATTTTGCAAGTTTTCGCTGTAAAAGGTGTGAGAAACACGTCGAGAATTACTTCCTGATAACGGATTATGGATTCAGTATCCCTCCCCGGCACATGTTCCAAACAGAGTAAATAAACTCAAGATGTCGCATCACACGTGTGCCATACTGTACTTAGTACGCTCACGTGCAACGAAACAACTTTTTCATCTTGGAAAAAAGGAAGTTCATTTCGCCATGGCAGTGATGGCCGACACCTTCACACTCGACATTTTTTAATATGCAAAAATAAGGATGGGTTAAATAAAAAAAAAAAAAAAACACAATGGCGTCTCGTCGTATACGCTAAAAGACAACACGGCCTTCCATACGAAAGCTCGGGTTTATTAATCCCCTCGCAGGAGCGTCGTCGTCCAAAGCGAGGCTTATTTACGACGTGAGAAGTTGTTGGGGCGTCGCAATTGGGATCATAATGCGCGGTAATGGAGTCGTTTGCGGCATGGCGTAAACACGAAACGCGTTATAGCGAGGCGAGAGAAAAAAAATAACTAAATAAAAACGAAAAAAGAAAAATGTGGGGCCTCGTCGTTGGCGAAATTTTATGAAGCGCGCAATTATGAATCGAATGCTGAGGGAGGACGCCATCCGCGCTGATGACGAAAAAGCAAACAGGCGTTAAAAGCGCACGATCGAGCGATGCCCGATTCCCATTGGGCAGAAGTCTGCCATCTGCGAGCAGCGCGCATGCGCACTTCCATTCGCCGCATATTGCACTCGGTAGGTGGCGCCGCAGCTCAGACGAATTTCTTCTCGCTTCGTAACTTCATCCTGATCGGACGTCTTCTGCTGGCTCTAACCTTGATAGCCAATCAGGAAAGACATACGTCATAGGATGGTATATGCGGTGCTGTCAACTTAGTTTACCCTCATTCCCCAAACAAACAACGCTGTCATCTATATATTCTGAAAGTATATCGCTCTATGTGTGCAGCAACAGGCAATTGTTTCAGATGAAGTAACTTTCCTGCAATTTCTCGCCATTTATTTCAAGAAATAATTACTTTCCTCGTGTTCTGGTAAAGTTGATTTCCCACAATCCCCCCAGGACAATGCTGGGATAGTTCCTATATGAAATCGGCCAGGGCGGTATTTCTTTCAACATCTCGCCCTCTTCCTTGTAGGTTCTTCCCCAGTCACATAAAGTGAACTAGTGGAGTATTTCGCCATTGTTGCCGGACCCGAGTCTCGCGTAAATGGGGGGTGGTTTTGGAAAGTACTGTAATGGTGAAATTTCACCAGGGGTAAACTTCATTGACCATCACGTCCAATGGAAGACGTACAGTAGGCATATGAGGTCTCCGATAGTTTCGATGGACACGACTCGAACAGTTTATAAATCCAGAACAAGAGACGTTTTTTCACGTCCAGCTTCTCGTATCGTCACGTTTTGCGCATGCAGACTTCGTCGGGACTTTCGGTTTCACGCGTCAATGGGCAAATACTACAAACCGGTAACCAATTTCGTCGTAGAAAATCGATTTAAATCTTGTTTAAGAATTACTTCTTCCCAGTGTCTCCTCCGGGCATTCGCCATTCCGTGCCGATTGCAGCTCTAACGACTGAGGCGCAACCACGATGACGTCACGATGGTCGCCATGGCTCCCGGAACGATCAACCGGCCAGATTTTCATAGCACCTCAAAACGTTTTCAGAAGCTTTCCAACGCGTCTTATCGGTCTTAAGATCAATTGGAAGAGATTAGTAAAGTTAAGCATCGAAGGCATCAGAGACTGCAGTGAGCAATATCAAAAACTGATGAAAAAACATCATGGTGGTTGCGCGGTTTGCTGGCCTTACCTTCCTTGAACCGTCTCCAGAGGTCAGAATCGTGCCGTGTTCCACATTTTTTTTTCAGACTTTCCTGTATGGAATTGTTGAGTCCTATTCGTGCAATGAACTCTTGAACTTTAAAATGGACGCTATGTGTTCCGAAGACAATTCAGTGAAGCTTCAAACGTCGGAAATTCACTATCAGATTTCTTCAAATGCAATTTCTCAGGTATAAAACCGGTGTTTTTCATCAGTTTCTTAGCGCTTGGGTCAGTGATCCGGTAACAGCATACACGAGACCACCAAAAAACTTTGAAATAATTTCAATTTTTTTTAACGAGGAATTAACATGTGCGGTGTTGATTGATACTTTAAAAATGCTTTTCACCGAGACTGTCGAGCTATTACAGAGTTAGCATAAATGAATTTTCTGATTTTTGTAACATGCACATATAACTCAAGTTTACATATGTTTAAAAACAAGTTTAAAAATGATGTTCCCGATTTTTGAAACATGCATATATACTCTAATTCAGGTTTAAATTAAAAAAACAGTTTAAAAATTAGTGTCCCCGGTGTTGGTAACATGCATATATACAATTGGTGTATATAACTCAAGTTTAAATTAAATGTTCTCCTGCATAAGCTGAGAAAAGTTGTCCACATTTTTTTGCGCCTAGTACATGCACATTAAAACGAGATATTGAGGATACATCGTGCCCAACAGATGACGCCACAAGTGCAAACGTCTCTTCGAGGCTATAGGGCGCTTTATTTTCGGTACATACGCAACAGGGCCCGATCATAATAGTCATTCATTTCTTACGTTCAGCTGGGGGCCCATTCAGCCATAATTGGTAGGGGAATTTCATCCTGGAATCTCAGCTGGGAGAGTTTCACGTTCGGCAACGGGGAAATTCCCAGAAAATGTCATCCTGACGTGAAACAGATTTCTTCCCGAGCCGAAGCGCCATCATCAATCACGCTTGAGAAGAACACGCTGAAAGTGGCGTTCTATTACATTGGCAACTCTCGAGAAATAAAACACCACCGACGTGATCTGTCATAATGAAAGCCCAAATTAGGATTTCAATCTTATTAATAAACAGAGCCCCGATCAAACGGTGGGTCACGTGAGTCACGTTGCTGCGCACGCTAGACGAGAATATACAGGGTGTACTGTGTTATATCTCGATCGAGAACGTCTATTTTTGAAACATGTGATCTGATTCGTTAATTAAATCGAAAAAAAGGACTTTGAATAAATACTTCAGACAAATGCGTATGCGCAGTCCAATTGGGCCAGAAGGCGGGTAGCATCCGTTTGAATAGCCTATACATGCAGTAAAACCTAAAAAAGTGACCACTTTTGAATGGTGACCATGCCCCTGTTCATGTTGACCACTTTTTAGTGTATTGTTTTATCTGTTGCACATTTCCTTCTTAAAAATTCTCTGTATAGTGACCGCCTGTCTATTGTGTACGGCAAAGTATACCGATGTACCTTAAAAAGTGACAAGATAACAGATGAGTCACCCTACATGTAGATAGTGACATTTAAATTTGCAGCATTACTACTCCTGAAAAGCTGCAAAAATAGATTATTGATGAAATTATAAAGGAAGATGATACTTTTAAAATTTCTGATTGCTAAGAGGAAATGGAAACTGAGATAATTTCAGAACTGGATGTTTTGGAAATTTGCAGCAAGTTTAAATATATATACTGTATATGCTGTGTCAAATTGCACAGAAATTATGGATCATGCTAATCAGATCGAAAAAAAAAAACAACATGGCAAACATGATCATAAAAAGCAAAAAGCATTTAAAACAAGGAAAACTTGGTAATAACTTTCGAGTGCAAAAGTACGATTCGTAAAGCATCCGTCTCAGTACCCCTAATATTTCAAAGCAGGTTGGATGTAATTATTAATCCATATATTTTGAAACCTTTTCGGCAAATTAGAATTTCAAAGGAAACAACTGAGAATGCACCGCTCGTGTCATTCGAGTGCTAGAGTGCGATTCGTAAACCATACGTTTGAGTACACCTTTTTATTCCTTGTTAAACTATTTCAACACATTACGATTTCAAAGGAAGTAACTAACAATGCACCGTGAGTGCCACTCGAGTGCCAAAGTAGATTCGTAAAGCATCCGCTTGAGTACCCCTAATAATTCAAAGCAGGTTGGCTGTAATTAACCCATATTTTTGAACCTCGTCAGAATTTCAAAGAAAGCAACAGACAAGTAACAATGCACCGCGAGTGCCGACCGAGGCCAGCGCCCCCTACATAATGGCCATGCGTGACTCGACCTCGTCCATTCTCCAACAAATTTCTGAAATTGGCATCGCTTTCGTGCCAGCATGCTCTTGCGCAGGAGTCGATTAAAGTCCATCTAGCTCCGAAGCAAATTACAGCGGAAAAAGCAGCGTTCTCGGCAATCAGAGCCAAATAACGAGTGATAAACGAGGACGAGATGGAAGAACGATAGGCCATGGGAAAGAAATTACGGATTAATGTCGACCAGAAGAACAAATAACCATCAACATTCGGAGCACGGCTCGCGTATCACACGCCACGGCCACCGTCAGGAAATTGATCATCTCGATATTAAGCTGCCTCCTTAATTCTATCATTGTCCGTGCACTGGATCGTTGGTCAGCTTAGAGAGCGCTAAATCACCCGTGCTGCCTGATGGAAGGAGCGATGGACATCGTGACGTCCGCGCGCCCACAACCGATGACCCGTGATATATATGCTCCTATTGGGGGAGAAGCTTACAACGTTTTTGGAAGAAGATTGACCAGCAACGACACCGACTCGTGGTTTGCGGCCACTGCATTAGTAATGGTGTGAAACAACAATCTGATAGACCCTACAACACCCAACAGGGTTCTCCAGAGACCTTAGGTTATAGAATAAGCATCGTTACCAGTAATTTAGTATATTCTAAATGACGTCATCAACAGCATTTTTTTCAGGAATATCATCGGTATCAGAATTTGATAAATGACATCATCGTCAGTATTTTTTAGTGAATGACGACACACAATCACAATTTTAAAGAATAACGTCATCATCAAAATTTTAAAGAATGACGCTCATCAGCAATTTTTTCAAGAATATTGTCAGAATTTACCGAATGACGACACCGCCAGAATTTTAATGAATGACGACATCATAATTATATAGAATGACGTCGTCAGCAAAATTTTCAAGAATATCGTCAATATTTTTTAACGAATGTCGACATCGTCAGTTTTAATAAATGATGACGTAACCATAACAATAAATATTGACGTCATCACCACATTGTAGTGAAGGATGTCGTCATTTACAATGATAACGTCATTCATCGAAGCTGGGAAATGTTGCGGGACATTTTTGGTACAACATTTTCCGAGTTGGATTTCGTTTCTGGGTTAGGGAGCACGCGGGCAGCTAAGACCAAAACTCGCCATTTTCTGGGACATTTTGCGGGACACCCGAAACTCCGTCACTATACCCCGGCCCTTATCCAAACTCGAGAAAAGACGTCAAAAATTAGTCGACAGAAATAAAATATAAGGAGTCTCCATGACGCTTCCACGGTCGCTCCATCAGCTAGCTTGGACGTTGGCAAAGATCAGAGAAATCGTTGGACTGTTCGCACCACGCATCCTCCAAATCGAGCCTTGACAACGTCATCCGAAACGAGGCGACGATGGCACACACAAATCGTTCAACTTTCTCCCCAAACAACGTGCGAAAGGCGAACCAAATTGTTTACTCCCAAACACCTCGCCCTATTAATAAGCGGAGATTGCTGCCGAAAATGGGCTTATGAGGAAATCCTAGCTTTGCCTAGGAAACGGGATAATAAACATCCTTTCGGCTCGATGGCCTGCTTCAACGATGATGGGGTGGCGCATTATTTTCGACATTCAATTTGGCATTTTCCGGGTAAAAGCCCGCTTCTCGTAAACACGCGAACGAAAAGCCCGTTTAGGGGGGTTGTCAACCGTAGGGGGCGCTCTATGCAGATTCGAGAAGCCTGTCAAATCCAATAAAGTAGCGCGGCGCATTAATTTCAATGAGAGGATTCCGCGGAAATTCCAGGTATATATCGTAGCCCCATTAGTGTGAAATGGATCGGCAGCAGCGTGCACTCAGAAAAAATATTGAATTTCGCACATTTGGAACGAAAACGCATTTGCTCCTTTCCGTATCAATTTCGCGCTATTACCATAAAAATGGGCAACAAAAAAAAAGACGCTCAATTTGCCTTAAACTCGTCATACAGCGAACAAAAACCTGGAGAGACATATATGCCCCTTTTAGCGCAAAAGCCCATTTCAAACATTTGTCTTGCCCCGGTTGTTCCTTGTTCAGCGCCTGATATGGCTTTTCACGTTAAGATGGTGGCTACGGTGCTGCCACCTACAAGATGTCTAACAATCGTTTATACGGACAGTATAACGACCGTGAATGCGTTTGTCTTATTTTTGTATAGTACAAAGCTGCGTCCATGCTGGAGAAAAATAAACCAACGTTTAACCAAAATAAACCAATAAACGTTACCAAAATTTGCCAGTTGTTTCAGGACTGCATTGTAAATGAGGACGCCTTATTCCTTAAAATTCTTCTGCAGTGTTCCACCAGAAATTTCAAATTCAACTTCCCTTACTTTTCCAGGTTTTAAAACAAATTTCTCTGACCACGACAATGTTAAAATTGACATATGCCAGTGTTATCCACGACTTTGCAAAATCAACATAGGAAAACTTTCAATATTTTGCAAACTAAATTCGTATAGGGAAAAAATGTCAATTTTACAACAGCAAAAAAAAAATACTTCAATGTTAAAAAAAGGGGCAAGAAAAACTTGGTAATTTCACGACAAAGATGTGTCCTTTCAAATAAATATGGCGCTCATTTCAGATTACTTAATACCGTCTTAAACTACATGTATGGAAAATATTCTAAAAAACCGTGCATTTAAGTTAGAATATCTGAAAAAGCCGCTTCATCGTTTACTAAAGTATAAATATTAATAATTTTAGGGCAAAGATGTGTCCTTTTAAATAAACATGGCGCTCATCTTAGATGATTGAATACCGTCTTCAACTAGAAAACCATTTATGTTAAAATATCTTGAAAAATCCTACTTCGTTGTTATAAAGGGTAATGAAAAGTTGTTAATTTTTGGTCAAAGATGGGTCCCTTTAAATAAATATGGCGCTCTTCTTACATTGAGCAATTATAAAACATCCTTGAAAAACCATTTAAGTTAAAATATCCTAAAAAAAAACCTCCATCGTTGTTAAATTAAGAAAAAGTACAAATGTTGGTAAATTTAGGCATTGTTCCATTTAACAAATCTTTTAAGATATTACTTTCCAGAAAAAAATCTAACGTCCAATTTTCAAAGTTTTACTGCTATAGGCAACTGCCACGTTATTTTCCTCAATGGATCCTTCGTAGCACGTCACACCAGTCTGATGAGAGATTCGGCGAAACGTGCGTGGGAACTAATCAACGGATCCATTGCATAATATGTTCCAACCTGCCATAAAGATCGTTCGCATTTTATGGCAGACAGACAAAAAAGTTTTCGTTGGCTCGGAACAGTTTGATTGCTTTCCTGCAAACAGAAAAAAAAATAGCCAACATGCTCGGCCCTATTTTTTGCTACTTCGCTAACTAGGTTTGCATTTGCGGAAAGAGTCGTCCAGTCTAATTTCGCTGATGGTGTCTGACGTCTGCTCGCAACTCAAACAACTGCAACACCAGAACGACAGAATGGCGTTTACTATAGTGGCTATTCGTCATGCCTTCCAATTGCAAAACATCGTCGACCAAAACAAAATTGCTTCTGGCATTCTTGCGCCGTGGCGTTAATAACTTCGAAAAGTTCTTTAACCAACTGGCATTGTTGCTCCATTACCGCTATTCAACAATTTGGAACACAAAAGGAAGCACTTCTGGCAGTAAACGTTAAGGAAAATTTGTCCAATCTTTTCTCTAACCCATTACCGTTGTTTGTTCGCTGGGTTTTTGCAATTTGGTAATAACCGGCACGATGTTGAGCATTTACACGTTTAAATTGTTTAGGCTCATTTCACCGAGAGGAAGGCAAGAGGAATGAGAAAAAGGAGGGAGTAAGAAGCGGAATAGGGTAATAAATATGGTAATAGAGAGAGGCAATGAACAGAAAGGGAAAGGCAGAAGGAAAAAGGAGTAATGGTACGAAACGGGAGATAAAAAGACAGAAAAAGTTTTTTTTTAAAAAAAGTAGTTTACGACAAACCAGGAGAGAAAGTAACGTGAGAGTAAGGCATGAAGGAGATAGTTCATAAGGAAGAAAATGCAGAAAGGGTGGTACCAGATGGTATTCAAGAAAAAAAAAATGGAAAAAGATACAAATATGAGGAAAGCAAGAGGAATGAGAAAAAGGAAAGGGATAAGAAGCGGAATATGGTAATACATATGTTAATAGAGAGAGGCAATGAAAAGAAAGAAATTTGGTAGAAGGATAAAGGAGTAATGGTACAAAATGAGAAATAAAAGAAGCAATTTGAGAGTAAAACATGCAAGGAAAGGAAAGAAAAACTTCCTAAGGAAAAATGCGAAAAGGGTGGTACGAATGGCATTCAAGAAAGAAAGAAAAAGGAAAAATAAGGTACAAATACGAGGAATGAAAAAAAATGAAGGTGTAAGAAGCGGGATAGGGTAATAGATAGAATGAAACGAAACAGAAAGACGGAAGGAAAAGAAGGAGAGAAGATAACGTGAGAGATAAGACATGCAAGGAAAGAGAAAGTTCACAACGAATAAAAATTGAGAAAGGGTGGTACGAGATGGTATTCGAGAAAGGAAAAAGAAGATACAAATATAAGGAAAGCAAGGGACAAGAAGCGAAATAGGGAAATAACTACGGTAATAGTGAAAAGCAATAAATAGCTATGGAATGAAAAGAAAAGGAGTAATGGTACGCAAAACGAAGGCATGATATAAGAAGGAAAAAGTTTGAAAATAAAGGAGGTTAATAATTCACAAACAAGGAGAATGGGTAAGGCGAGGAGAAGGAACTCGAGAAAAGGAAGGAGAAATGATAGCTAACATAATACAAGAGGATATTCATAACAAAAAAAAACAAAGGGTGGTGAAAATGGTGAATATGGTGGTGAATATGAAAATGAAATGCAAAAAAAAAGGAAGTATATGATGATTCAACGATGAAGAAAGCAATATGAATGAGAAAAAGGAGAGGGTGAGAAGCGGAATATGGAAATAAATAATTAATAGAGAGAAACAATGAAAAGGAAAGGAAAATTAAGGCAGAAGGAAAAATAAGTAGCGGTACAACAGGGGAAATAAGAGGAAGAAAAAAACGTAGTTTAGAACAATCAGGTGAAAGTAAGAAACGCAAGGAAAGGAAAAATAAATGAAGGATAACATAATAAAAGAGGAAGTACGTTAACCAGGAAAAAACACGGAAAGGTGGAGAAAAGATGGAGAAAAGGAAAGAAAAAGATGCAATCATGTGAACAAACAAAAACGGCTGACAGGCGTTGATAAAATTAAACAGTATACATAAGAAAAGGAAGAGCGAAGAGGAGGATCATGATAAACAGGGTTTCCCCAAAAATTAAATTTTTAACTTCACAGTTTTAAAAAAAAATTCTCTGTCAGCCCTGAATACTGAACGTAATTCAGTAATTCAGCCAATGTAAGTTATTTATTACTTATTTTACTGCATATAAACAGTAAATACAGTAGAACAATACTTTCAAATAAAGAAACAATAAATTATGATTAGTTTTTTTATATAATTGACAATTACATTATTAATTTCTTGTATCAATTCCAAACTTTAAGTAGTCTCCAATGACTTGAATATCCCTAATTTATCAAAACAACTCACCATTCCCCACGTCAAAACAAATCACAACTCCTTGCAAATTCCAGGTTTTTCCAAATTTTCCGACAATTGCAGGTTTTCAATATATTTTACCATGCACGTTAGTCGCCACGAAACCAACGGGGTAATAAGGTAATGAGGAAAAGCATAATAAATAGGAAAGTCGGGAAACACAGCACCAATCACAGGAAAAAGAAAAAGTTGAAGGCTTTGATCAGGTAGGATATTAGATTTCGATAGCCCTAGCCCCTAGGTCAAATAATTAACGATATTCTCGTATCAATCTGTAATTGTTTCTCTTGTTTCACACGTGTACCACATTAACAATTCCCCAGAAATCCCCTAGATTCATAATATTTCTTTTAGAAACAAAAATTGTATATATTGGAATTGTAATAGTGCATCTACATGAACCGATGCATTCATTCGTGTTAATTCAGAATAACTTAACACCCGCCCATTGCTTTTTCAATACGCCCACAACCAATAAAGCAATGCATTGCAGAACCATAAAAATATATTTTCCGGTGGGTAATACCAATAACTCCGCTGCAGTTTTTCTGCCCATAAAACTGCATAAATATCCTACATTTTATATTTTTAGTTTTAGTGCGCTGTTGTCAAATGGCTATCCAAATTCTCGTAAAAACTTTTGCAATATTAAACATGCAGTGAGATTCATGTATAGCCTACATGCCAAACATGACAATTTTTTTCATGAAATTTTGTCTTAAATGACGTTTTCCTCATTTACGAAAACGTCAATCTACATGTAGATAGCACTATTGTTTGAAAAGTGACCCCACCCAAAAAAAATTTTCAATGTCTTGTTAAATGCGAAATTCAGTCAAGCAAAATCGAGCGATTTATTCAGACTTTTTAGCTTAGCAATATATAGTTTCGGCTAAATGACAGCATTTTCACTTCTATTTTAGCAATGTACATGTATGCTTTACGATGCATTCCGAAAAAAACTGTTTCCTACATGGCAATGTATACGTTGCTTAAAGCTCAAACAATTTGAAAATTAGGATATTCAACCTAAAATTAGAATATTCGGAAAATCAGCAAATTGAGACAAATATTTTTTAACACTTTTCTTAGAAGTCATTTCAGAAACCGTTCAGAATGGGGTTCTCGAGCATAAAACGTGCTTCATAAGTATTAAAATCATCGACAACGGCAAACGCTTATGGTGTTCCATAACTCGCAGCCCCATCTCAATTACAGTCGAATCTCGTTAATCTTACCCCCTATATACATGTATATAGTGTACGACACGATAAACTGCATGGTTGCCACGGTCCCGGACGAAATGCCTATCTTGTAATGCTTTCTGACTCTCTATATAGCGCACACTCGATATTCTGGAAATGTGCATGGCAAAATTTCCCCGACAGCATAAAATGTATGCAAAAAGCTCTCTGTATACTGCACGCCCCGCCGGTTTAAAACTCAGTAGAATTTTTTTTTTCCTTTTTCACATGCAATCACATTTGCTTACATTTAGTAAGTGTATCGTTATTAAAAATGCCAAAAGATGGCACATTAAGTCAACCATGCATCTATACAAACAGGGAATTTCCCCTTTATGGTATCGGGGAATTCCCCATGCATTAAAGGTAGGAATTTTCATTTACATGTTTCATACAGCAGGAACCTAAATCTCTGCATTAAGCCTCTGAAAATTCTATATACAGTGCAAATTGACTGTCCATCTGAGTAATCCTGGCCGTTCACTTTTTTCACATTTGCCATTCATAGTGTTAAAACATGTCCAAGAGGCGAATCGATGCTAATTTAAAAATTAAGCTTTTCATAATCAATTAGGAAGTCGAAAAAGGAAGATCTTATCAATAATTCTGTGATGAAACATGCTAAACAAAGCACGATTACCAAAAAGCATTCTGAGGTCATATGAAATCGTTTTTGAATGTGTTTATGCAAATAAAAAGCAAAAAAATGGAACTTCCTATAATGTGCACGCTCGATATACTGCACGCTTGAGGCAGGTCCCTCGGTGTGCAGATTAACGAGATTCTTCTGTAACTGTTTCCTGATGTATGATCGTTGGATAGAAATATGCTTTTGCTTGATTGGCTCCACGGTAGCGGCCGATCATCGCAAGATCAGTACATCCAACCGCCACCGATTGGAGGACGTTGATGACGCGTCACCAGAAAAAAAAACTACTTAAGAAATAAAATACAGCAGGTTTGTCTTACCGTTCAAAAGCATGATTGATGGGTTGACTGGTGGTGGCCAGCGTCGCTGTGCCATCGCCGAAATCCCAGAAGTACATCAGGTCGGAGCCGTACCAGAAGAGGGCCTCAAAGGGGACTTGGCGAGCGCGCAGGATGCTGGACGGATGTTGAATTCTCCGCAGGCGCTCCAACTTCTGGACGATCCGAAAGGCGAGTGGCGTCGACGACACGCTGCTCACGTCGTTGTCGACCGTCACCAACAAGCTGTACCTGAAAAGGCGCCAATTAGAGGCGTTAATTGGCCATCAAGAGTGCCAGCATCATCAGCGTCGTGCGCCAAAAAGCAATCTGTCCCAAAAGACCCCGAGTGTCGCCCCTCCATCGCCCCCTGGTGGCCAATCTGCATATTCATGCGGTCCTAAATGGGAATGGGAGGGGAACGGAGATGGCTGCCAAAGAGGCAGAGTACTTCTCGCCAAATTCTCGAGGACTCGAGGCGTCTTCTTCACGTACACTTAAGACCAATCGCCGTCAACGCAGACGGCGATTTATGGCTGCCGTCAAGAAAATTCACGTGAAAGTCGTTGAAGCTTCGAGGCCCTACATGTCTTGAAGATTCTGGGGATCTGGACACGCAAAACCTCGATTCTGCACGAATTTCTACGAGTTTTCTTGAAAATCTCAAGAGCTGGCATCCCGTAGGTCCTCCTCTGCTCGAGGTGTGAAAAAACCGATATGAAGACTCGTCTGACATTGTCAGGTCTGATGTCACATTCAATATCGGAAACCCACTTCAGAATTGACTCAACTCAGAAATCTAAATTTCTGGATGATTGGTTCGTCTGGGGGACTGTGGGAAACCATGAAAAACCACAATAATGATAGACGACCCAAAAATCGAACCTGGGTATCCCGAATGCAAGTCGAGAATGCTGTCAGCCCCTTTGCCTAAAGAGTTTTTTTTATATATATAACTAGCTGTGCCCGGCCACGCGTTGCTGTGGCTTAGTGTAGTGATTCCCTCTATGATACCTCCTTGCTCCTCCCCC
>JAQGBX010005700.1:0-13340 GCA_034698745.1 Megaphyllum sjaelandicum
TGATGATTGCAGTCGAGGAGGTGTGGAACACCATCCCTTAAGAGACCATCAGTAACCTTATTTCTTCGATGCCCAACCGTATGCAAGCTGCTGTAGGCCTACATGCACGGGGAGGGAACACAATGTTCTAAAAAAATGATTTGTTTTAAAATGTTTTTAATAATGATTTCAAAACACTTATGATTTTCAATTAAATTATCTCAGTTTGATAATTAAGCCATTGGAGTTGCAGGCTATTCTCCAGAGTTATTCTGCAGAAATCCTTTTCACACTAGGCGAAATATAAAGAGGATTAACTTGTCTACAAAACACGTTTTTCCGATTTCAAATCAGACATTCGGTTTTTGAGAAAAAACACTTTTACTCGATTCCTGCCGGTGAGTCAATTTTTTTGCACTCGAGTGTATTTTCTAAGTTATAAAAATTAAACATAAATATTATTATAAGTAAAAGTATGGTTTATGATGCGGTTATACAGTTATCATTCTTTTTTGTAAAAAAAATGTTTGTACCTTTTTCTCTCGCTGGTAGGAAAATCGTTTAATTTTTCTCTTCAAAAATCGTATATAGTTTTAAAAAATGAAATTTTTTATAGTTGTTTGCAAAAATTGTCAATCGATCCTAGAAAAAGTGGCCTGCCAAGTTACATTTAAAATTCAAAATATAAATATATTTCAACTTACTCATGGTGAGCTATGACATAGTCGTTTGAGGTATTTTCCTGAGCGTGGACTTTCACTCCCATAATAGATTCTGGGTAGGATAATAATAGGTTCCAAAATTAATATAGTTGTCTATACCGAACATTGGCAACTGATCAAAAATCAATAAAGTAATTTATTATAATAATAAAGTTGTTGTTAATAAAATTTATTGAATGATTCTTGAACTATTAATTATCATGAAAATCTCAACACAAGTTACTAAAAAAATGAAAAAGTGAAACTTTTAGTATAGGAACGTTTTAAAAGTAACTTTTTCATAGGAACATTTTATTAGTAGCTTTATCATAGCAACTTTTAATATTACACTTCTAACTTACTACAGTGACTTATAAAAATGTACTTGCCACAAACCATGTCTAAAGCTAAATGGCGAAAATAGGGCGCTATATCAAAAAATCCTCCATCTTCCACTTTTTCCAACTGCTGAAGACAAATCTTAGTCTGGTCGTTAAAAATGGGAATAAATTCCTTGAGCACAGATGAATGAAATGAAGGGTTGATCATCTTACGACGTTTTTCCCAGATTTCTCTTTTACTAAAGGAAAAAAAAACGTCTTTTAGATTAGAAAACCTATGCATGGTTCCCACACTTATTGCAAATCAAAATCCCCTGACCTTCCCAGGTTTCTCAGAGTCAATATTGCATTTTCCCCTGACCAGTTTTTAGACAATCAAAATCATTAAAATAAACTAACCTACCTGAACCATTATTAAGAATTTTTTAGTTCAATTTCCATAACAATTGCACGAAATTTCTTGGCAGCATCATCCAATAACTTTCGTTCTTTTTTTTTTTTTTTTTTTGGATGGCTAAGATTTCTTGTGTTTAAAGTGAAAGGCCTGGCTGGGTAAAAAATCCCCCTGACTTTTCACACAACTTCCTAAAATCCCCTGAAAATCCCAGGTTTCCCAGAAATGTGGGAACCCTGCCTATGTAAAATCACGCTTAAATTTGGCCTAAAATGAATTAAAATTTTAAATCTACTGTAAGCCACATGAATGTTAACAACAACTGATATTAAAATGAAATACTGATGAGTATAATGTAATCAAATGTGGACAGAATTTGAATTTTCAACAGTTTTTATAACTGTTGAAAATTATAAAGTTATTTTAATTCAAAAATTACGTAATATATTGCGTAAAACTGGCTTGAAATCAAGTTTTATTATATTACTAAGCCATGCAGCTTAATACTAACCCACATTGAAATAAAAAAAAACAGCACTTAGTCTGAACATTTTATTTTAGCACATGGTTGATAAAGAGAATGATGATGAGTAGGACATTATCAACTTTAGAAAATAAAATCCAAATTTTTCATTATTTTGGAAAGTTATTTTCGACAATGTAAAAAAAATAAAGCGTAAACTTAAGAAAACATCAATTATGAGAACATACAGACTGCTGGAATTTACCTGAATAAGATTCCATTTCCTAACATATTCTTAGCCAAGTGGTATTCCTGTGACTTATCAACATATTTGGGGTCTTTTAAAATCACCTGAAAATACCGTTAAATGTATTCAAAGAAATAATTTTGAGTTTTTTTTTAATTTTTTTTAATTTAAAGATAGTTGTACCTCACAAGCTGCTCCTTTAACGATGAACACTTTAGGTTGCATTCCCATCCAGTATCTAACTATGCTGTGACCAGCTTCTTGGTCCTTTCTCAACATGCTAAATAATGTGTTTACAACATCTAAAAAAAGTTCATATGATACGTCTTTTAAACATTTATTAGTTACGAAGTTACAATTTAATTTTATACATTAAATATTTGAATCAAAACTAATTATGAACTGACTATAACTGGTTTTATCCAAAACAACATATTTAATTCACTGTACTTATAATAAAAAAATGAATAATAAAAGCATGTATTTGGTTAAATAAAATGAAATCAATTAAACTGAATTCAATACTTGAATTGACAATACTTCATAAAAAAAATGTATTTTTAAATTTTTGGTAGTTACATATATTGTATAACCTAAGAAAAAAGTAAAAAATGCAAAAATTTCTTGCAACTTATCAAAAATTGGGTAAATTTTGACATAATGTTGCCTGTTCTTCATCGGAAAATTAACAATAAACGGTTTAAGTCGATAATCATTCACAGAAAAATTCACGTTTTTTTGAAAACATAAAAGTTAATAATACAACTAACTAACTAAAATTTAAAAAAAAACTATTAAATTTAACAGTTTGAAAAAAAAAATTACTGTCAGGGTTATGTTGATCCTGAGGTGAAAATCAGATAATTATAAAATGGTTAGAAAATGCAATATAATGACATGATTTTACAATATCATTACTTAATGTGTTTTTCTTGAGTAAAATGTTGTTTAGTCAAAGGTAACTTTGACCAAAGGGTAGTCAAAAGAGGATTAAAGTAGATTATAAAACGACATTTTACTTAAGAAAAACGTTTGATTATTATTTGTGTTAATTCAGGACATGTTTTGGCTTATTCATTGCAATGTTATATATTAACAAATGTTGAGAAAATTTCGTTTACCCAATGTGTCTCATTAATAAATAAACTTTGCACTTACCTTCGAAAGGAATGAGAAACTTCAAAAAAATTCCAAGAAAGGGCACACCTTTAGGACCAGGGATTTTGTTGATTCTCTTTTCGTACTTCCTAAACTGGACATAGCGTGCAAGCAGGTAACTGATGACCCCAGGGGCTATAATTCCCACAATCCAAGATAGAAGCTCCATCCTTTCGCCACAAAAACTGACTTACTGATTTCAGAAATTACAAACTCAAGATGCCAAATATTGAATTAAAGTCACTTGAAATTCTGATACTTTGGCGCACGTCCCTTTTAAGGATGATGTCTTAATGCTTCATTAACAAGTTTATTACATCACCGATAGGACGTATTTGAATTTATAAAACAGTAGGTTCAGTCCAGTCAAACCTGGAAAAAACCAAATTAAATCGTGTAAAAAATCAAAAAAAAATATTTTTCCAAATTGAAAAATTAAACTTTATCTAAAAATTACAAAAAAAAAATCGTGATCTACTGTAGCTTTTTTGCATTTACTGCCATCAATTCTAGCTATTAATGTACAGCTTATAACATAACAATACATTTACATTTCTTAAAATTGTGATTTAAAGAGCATTAAAACGTTTAAAACAATTTTTTTAACTCTTAAAATCACAACTTATACCACAAATAATTCGTTAGTTTGTTTAAAACATATGTTATATATTATTATAAACAGTGTGCTAGCAAGTCGGCCTGGCTTTCACCAGGCTGTACTTAAAAAACTCACCATATACCGATCGATTCGCCGGTAAAGCCGGGCATTGCCCAAGGAAAATTAAAAAAAATCATAAACATAGACCTGCATAATGGCGTCCTTTTTGAATTACCCCTAAGTTACACAAACGTCCTTTTTGAATAACCCCTTAAGCCACATGCACGTCCCTTTTGAATTACCCCTAAGTCACACAAACGTCCTTTTTTGAATGACCCCTAAACCATAAGGCACGCCTTTTTTGAATGGCCCCTAAGTCAAACGCAAGTCGTTTTTTAATAACTCCTTAAGTCCCATGCACGTCGTTTTTGAATTATCCCTGGTCACACAAACGTCCTTTTTCAATGACCCCTTACCGTATTCCCGCGCAAACAACGGCATGGCACTATAGCCCGGGGATAACAAAACCTTTTTTCACATTTTGTTCCATGTCACTATATACCGGGGGTATGCCATTATAAACTGAGGTATGCCAGTTCATAGAAAAAGCGTTTTCCAGTTCAACGTGTTATTTTCGCCAAAGTTGCAGTACAAACCAGCTAATTCCTAAATTGGTGACTGTTCCTCGAATATTTCCATTGTTTTTATCTAATTTCTGGAAAGCCTTCAGCTTTTCTTCAACTGAATACGATTTACGGCTCAGCATGGTAGTGCTCCAAATGATAACTGTTGGATACTTTACTGCATGGAAGGGGCGTTATTTGACCAACTGGTACATTCAAAATAACAGGCTGAATAACACATGAATTGTGGGATTTAGGTAACAAGTTGCGTCATGGGTGAAAGGGAAATTCCTGGAAATTTTACCCCTACATATAACGGCATTGCCCTTATCCCCGGGTATAGTGGAATGCTGTTCTCCCTCTACCTATAGTGCTATGCTGTTGTTTGTGCGAGAGTACGGTAAGGAGATTCGTCGCGTAAGGCCGGAGTAAGGTATTGTGATTTCATCAATTCTGCCCCGGTTTGATAGCGGGCTCTGCAGCTATCCCCTCGGACAGTTTAAACAATAGATCTCTCTTATCTGACATAAGGAGTGCATCACTCTTGCTGATGCTACCCATGATCCGTTGCGTGATACTGAGCGGTATTTCATGAGTGATGGTTTACACCTTAATGCTTATGGTAAAACAGTTCTAGGTTCGGTACTGGTTAGAGCTGTGGGTCGTGTGAACCAGGGAAAGTACTACATTCTAAATAGGGGGACTTTCCTAAAACTGATATCAGCACTGCAAATTCATCAAGCTTAGAAATAATAACTCTTAACTGCCAAAGTGTAAAAAATTAAACAATACAATTTACAGAACTAGTTGAATCTGAAGCACCAGATATCATCTTTGGTTCTGAATCATGGCTCACTCCTGAACACTCTACAGCAGAATTCTTTTCCGACAGCTTAACTGTTTACCGCAGAGATAGAACTGATGGGTATGTAGGAGTACTTATTGCACATGCAAAAGATTTAACTCGACAAGGAAAAATAAGCTTGAATCGGACTGCGAACTAGTAATTTGCAGCATGTACCTCAAAAATGGGCAGAAATTACTTATTTTCTTTTTACCAGCCAAACGACCTTCCTAAGCATATATATGAATTTATTCATGTTTATCAGGCAGTTTATGTTAAAAACAAAGTCCCTATAATTATTATTAGGGGTGACTTTATTTTTCCAGGGATTAACTGGGATAATTATGCACACAGGCATTCAACCCCATATAGTCTTAGCTCTCAAAAAAATTTTTTATATTCTTACTGAGCACTATCTAGAGCAACTTAACAAAGCTCTAACACGTGGCACTTGTATACTAAAACTGCTTATTTTCAATAGACCAGTTAGTGTATTAAGTATAATAGACTGACTTAGGCATAGGTGACCATGATCAACTAATAGTTTCGAATTTTTTATTCCTACCAAAACTAAGCTGCCCTCAAAAACGTTCAATAATACAATTTAAAAAGGCAGACTAGGTAGGGCTTAAACATTAGGTAGAAGAAAACTTAGCTAAGTTTAAACCTGCTTTTACAAATTTTAGTGTGGATAATAAATGAGAGCATTTTACAACCACATTGGCCAGTGGTTTGGATCTTTTTGTCCCCAAAAAGTTAGTCAGCTCCAACAATGAACCATTGCGAAACACAACTGAAATTTGCCGAATCCTCAGAGAGCAACGACTAGTTAAGAAGAAGCTGCGGCATGAAGCGAACACTACGTTAAAAACAAAATTTACTAAATTACGATCAGAGCTTAAAAAGCTGCTTTCAAAAACGCATTTAGAGTTTAAAAATACAATCTTAAGAACTTCACTTAAGTCTAATCCTAATTGTTTTTGGAAATATGTCAAATCCTTGCCAAAAAAAAAATAATAATGCTGTTAATGTCCTGATTAACAGTAACAACAAGCTGGTATTAGTGAAACAGCTACTGCCAGCATGCTTAATTGCCAATTTTAAAGTATGTTTACTATCGAGGTTTGAAGTTTGCCAGCTGAACTTCCTAAGATAGCAAACAAACTAAAGCCAAAAATAGTGGTTAGTGTACGTAAAGTGCTAAATCTTCTTATAAGTATTAATGATAATAAATCATCAGGACCGGACAAACTCTCAACTAAAGTTCTAAAAAAATGGTCCCTCGAAATAACTCCATTCCAAACTGACCTGTTTTAACATTTATTAGATTATGGAACAGTTCCACAGGAATGAAAGGATGTATGGATCTGTCCAATTTTTAAATCTGGTTCCGAGTTAGATCCAGCCAATTATCGCCCGATATCTCGGACTTCTGTAATTTTAAGAAGTTAGAGCACATAATCTATACAAATATTATAAACCATTTACTATCCATGCACTGATCAACAATACACAGCATGGTTTAAGAAACCCAGTTGGCTTTATTTGCACATAAAATTCTGGCTACACTGGATGTGGGAAAAGAGGTTGATGTTGTATTCATTGACTTTGCTAAAGCATTTCATACTGTTTCTCACCAAAAATTACTGCATAATTTGAAAACCTTTGGCCTTAATAAACGCACTTTTTTGTGGATTGTCCTTTTAGTCAAATCTTAGACAAAAGGTTGTTATAGATGAGAAAGAATCTAGTTAAGTGGATGTATAATCTGGGGTACCACACGGCAGTGTCTTAGGTCCTCTACTGTTCCTGTTATTTATTAACGATCTGCCAAATATTCTTTCTTGTAAATTCAGATTTTTTGCAGACGATTCTGCACTCTATGATGAGGTAAGTGTTTGAGGATCCATCTGTTTAGCAAAGGAACCTTGACATCTTATCTAACTGGTATGATACATAGCAGCTCAAGCTCAGTAAGGAGAATTGTTTGGTCATGAGGATCGCCCATAAAAGGGCTAAAATCGTACCCAACTACATTCTTGGAGGTGATTCTTTAAATGTTAATTGGAGCATAACGTACCTTGGGATCACCATCATGGATAAAATGTGCTGGGTACACATATTGACAAAATTACTGGCACAGCAAATCAACGCCTTAGATTCGTCCGAAGAATCTTCAGGAATTGTCCTAAAAATGTTGTAGAGATTAGATACTTATCATTAGTCTGACCTCTTCTCAAGTATTGCTGCCTTATTTGGAGTCCCTACAGGGTAAGTAGAGCCCAGGAACATGAAATGGTGCAGCATGAGCAGCTAGATTTGTCACGGGCAAATATCAGGAAGCCGAGAGTGTTACCCAATTGATTGAGTGTCTTCAGTGGAATTTATTGCGATTAAGATGAAAAGCTCAATTCATGGGCCTGTTTGAACAATTTAATTTTTCTGGTAATGCAAGTATGTTGGAGGGAATCTTAAAACGCAATCACCAAGGTGGTAGAGCCTGTCATTTCAATCCACTTATGAAACTCAGAGCCCATTCGGATCCATTGTATTTGTCTTATTTCTTGCATGCCATTAGACGATGGAACTCTCTTCTAAAGGATAGCCTTAATATTCACGCAATTCAATTTTGCAATGATGTTGGGGTCCACACTAACGCAGTGGTAACTACGAAATAATTTGGGCCAATGACTTACACCCCCCTACCACATGGTATTTATTTACTGATAGTGGGGAACTTAGTTGAATTGAAAAACCATTAACTGGAAACAAGTCACTAGTAGAAGTGGTAAGAACCTGGAAGTACCTGGGCATAACATATTAAAATAAGAGAACCTTTGCGAGACATTTAACATCTCTAGAAACAAAAATAATAGCACAATCTAACATTGTATACAAGCTATTTATAAATAAAAAATTAATTAACACTCAAATCCACCTGCATGTATTTAACCATATCCTAATGCCAATTCTTACTTATAATTCTATCTTTTGGTCTTGTTACAAGCCTGAAATGTTTTCAGGTTTGTAACAATACCGTTTTCAGGGACAGTATTGACAGAGGCAAGTTGGACATTACCCAAATGATATTTAGGAGAATGAACAATCCTTTTACGGGAAATAAGCATCACAACACACCTTTTCTTATTTAAATTTAGCTGCCAAACGTTGCACCAAGTATCCAAGGCAACAAGAACTTTCTGCAGTTTGTCAGAATATTCTCTACCTTCTTCCACTTCATCATACATGGAAGCATCGTCTGCAAAAAATTTAGAATTACTCGAAAATGATTTTGGTAGGTCATTTATGAACAAATGAAAGAGTAAGGGCCCAAAGATGCTCCCCTGAAGATCACCAGAGGTAACGTTGACCCAACTTGATTCGGCTCCATTAATTACAACCCTGTCCTTTCTTCCTGACAGAAATGCAAATATCCATGATATAATGAGATTATTAATTCCTAAGGATTTAAGTTTAAGAAGTAAACGATGATGAGGGATGGTGTCAAACGCTTTAGCAAAGTCAAGATATATAGCATCAACTTCCTTTCCCTCGTTTAATGGATTTTGGATTTCATGAATAAACAGTGCCAGTTGAGTTTCACAGGAACGTCCCTTTCTGAACCCATGCTGGTTATCAGTAATTAACTGTTCCTGGTTAAGGTAATCCATCATTTTTAAATAAATAAAATGTTCAAGTAATTTGCTGACACAGGTCAGTAGTTACTTGGAGTCTGAGTGCAACCCTTTTTAAAAATTAGGCAGATATTTGCTGACTTCCAGTCATTCGGAAGAGTGCCAAAAATAATGGATTGCTGAAATAACTGTGATAAAAATAGGCAAATCACAGGTGCTAACTCCTTAAGGACTCTCGCTGAAAAGTTGTCAGGTCCCATGCATTTTTGAATTGATAATGAATTAAGAAGGTTTCTAACACCTTTACTAGAAACCTGCACATCTTCCATCACTGAATCGGTAATAACATCAAAATTTAGTAAGTTAGAATTTTCTTTTACAAAAATTCCCTGAAATTGAAAATTTAATATTGTTGCCATTTCACTACTATCAGAAGTCACCCTGCCATCTTCATTGGCTAGGGCAGATATAGAATTTAGCCCTTTTCTCAAAGATTTGACATATTTTCAGAAAAATTTTAGGTTTTCTTTAAAGGATTCGCCTAATTTAAAGTTCTTAAATTTTAAATGCTCATCAAAGATTAATTTCTTTAATTGTTACCTTAAACTGTTAAATTTCACTTCTATGTTAGCCCTTTTCGTCTGCCGTAAGTTATTTCTAATTAGCCTTAGCTTGCGCAAAGTGTGTCGAATTTCAGTGTTATACCAAACTGGTTCTGAACTTTTGCGACTTAATTTCATTGGAATAAATTTGGAAATGCTATCTGTTAGCGCTGGACGTGGTGGAACAAATCAAGGCGGAGAACTGGTTCGGAGTGAAAAGCATTTATTCACTGAGTTGTAACAAATAAAGGTAGACCACTCATAGTGGGAGCGAAAGGCGAAGGCGAAGCGAAGTGATTTGGACCACACAGGTCCCAGGTACATATACCATCTACTGGCATGAACAGAATGTTCCGGATTGCCAGTCTGTTGCCAAGAATGCAGGAAGGAAATGTTAATTGATAAGCAAAGAATGCTAATTGCTAACCCAAGGTTAGCAAAGACCTTGGAGAGAAGCGCATTTCCTAACAAAACCTTTTGCAATGAGCCTTGCTTTTCTTTACTGAATGGTTTCATCCACCTTGTGCTTGGTTGGTAACACCCAACGACTGCCAATGTCATTTTGATCCTTTGGTCGATCAACCACTTCCCAGGTGCAGTTCTTGATCTGTGCCTGGTATTCTGCAATAAGTGCTTCTTGCCATTCCTTGGTATTTAGAATACCATTTAATGTGTCTAGTGCAGTTGTTGAATCATCTAGAGTTATAAGAGCTGCAACATCCTTTTGTATTTCTTCGTGATGATTGGGTGTGGGATTAAAGTTCGGGACCATTTTGTACACCTCTGCAGGGCTTCCCGGAACTTCTATTCTTGCCTTTCTTGGCTTTCCGGGTCCCCTCTTCACCGTTAATTGTTTTGAAATACAAGGTATTTGAATTTCATCTTTATTGTCTTCATGATTTACAACATTTTCTTTCTTTCCCACCTCAATGGATACAGCTGGAACTTCCGCTGGAGTCCATTGCTCGGAAAATGTTGGTACAACAATATCCGATTTGTCTGGAACAATTTTGGGTTTACTTGCAAAGGTAATATTACAACTCTTTGTAAGTTCCTTCTTTTCGATGTCCCATAATAGATGCGGAATCCATGCAATTGATGCAATCCATGCGGAATGCATTCTCTAGACTTGACTGCGAACTTCGCATTTCTGGTTTCTTGTTTAGCATTATTGTTTGACATTCTGTCTGAATTGTTTGAAATTTATCCTTTTCTCCACACATGTAGAAGTTATTTTGATTGCAGGCTTGATGTGCAGGAGAACAATTTAATAACATAAGAGTAATATTGGTAACATTCAAACTGAATAGTAGAATGGATCAAAACTATTCAAAAGTAGCTTTAGCATAAGACTGCTGGCATGTGACTGCCAGCATGTGCCTAACACATTAACACATTGCATATTACATTTACATTTCCAACAACAATTAATGTGAAAAATATCATAAAGGGTCAAAAACTTAAAATTAAGAATGGCATGTATGCATAATTATGTACTCAGCAAACACAATCTGTGAAAACACGAGCATGGAGACTTTAAAAAAACATATTTTATTGGTCATTTTTCCAAAATGACGTGGATGACAAAAAAATGATGCAATTTTTTGGTCATTTTTCTCCTACTCAAAACCTTGCAAAAAGGACATTTTTTTAACATTTTTCACTTAAAAATGACCACCCACAACCTGCCTAAAAATAACGTCACTCAAGACCCTTTCAGTAAAGCAGGTCTTGGTAGCACAGTGGATAGCGTAATGTCTCCATAGATGGTAGGTTGCAGATTCAAAACCGATTCAGTTCCAACAATTAATGTCAAAACAAATTCTGTATATGTATGTTAATTACACTCATGGTTGGAGCATTAAATAAAGTGATAAGTTTGGGAATTGAAGTAGAATTCAGTTGTAGATTAATAAAACTTGTTTAATAAACGTCGCAAAATAATTTACAGAAAAGGAATTTACAAAAGATACAAAAATAAAACTATATAAACTACTACATGGCATGGCTAGTTAAACGGAGAAAATGCATGAAGTCAGACAAGTCCTGATGAGGGGAAGTCCGAGGTGAGAAGAGAACGAACGCATGGGCAGCGTTCTTCTTATACGCGTCAGCCTGCTGCCCTGGTGACGCATAGGCTGCGGGCAACACGCGCATGGGGCGTCATGACACCTACGCCACAATACCCCTCAGTGTTTAACGATAACGACTAGAAAAATAAGTAGGACGGCCGCAGCGCGTGGATGCTCACTATGGCGTGAGTAGCGGCTAGCATGCTGTCGGCGGCCTTACTAGAAGCGAAGACGTCAGCGGAGGCGCCGTAGCAGTGGGTTAGGTGCATGGTTGACCCGAGACAGTTGGGATGCTGATAAGTGGCTGTTATAAGCGGAAGTAGAGTGTCCTGCGGTGGACGCTGCATGCGGATCCTGCGGACACTGCGGGCGACGACGTAGGTGGTCGGATGCGAAGAATGCCTCAAGGTGGCCGCTGAGGTTCCAGTCAAGGTTGTTCTAGCTCTGTATGTCTCAAGAGAATTGTGGGCAGTGGCGCCAGTGGTAATAGCATAGTTTGACCTAGCGAGGCAGGGGCCGCCTATAGCATAGGTGGAAAACGCATGGTGGGAACCGGAGTCTTTGGTGCGGCTGCGGGTTTAGTCGGCCAGGTGTGGGCTGGCACCATGCGGTCGATGCTAACGGTGATCTCCTTGCTGCCTCGTTGCAGCACTAAGTTTTTGGAGGACCAAGACACGACCTCCAGTGGGCCCTCGGAAAGCTGCTCCAAAGCCCGGCGCAAATGGTCGACACGAAAGAAGACGTGCATACTAATGGACAGTTCTCGCATGATGAAGACAGGATGGCAGCCGTGATGATTAGCCGGTGATGGGCGAATCGCCTTTATGACCTGCTGTAAGTCAAGCATTAGAGCGTGCGATAGTCGGGAGAGTGGCAGACATGAAAAACTAGCCGGAAAGCAATAACGTTCTCCCGTAGACGAGGTCGGCAGGCGATGTGCCTGTATCTTCACGGACGGCCACTTGTATGCCGAGCATAACCGTAGGAAGAGCCACTGACCATGAAGTGCCCTCGTTGCACATAACCGCAGCTTTGAGTTGGCGGTGAAATCGTTCTACCATGCCATTGGTGGAAAGGTGGTACGGAGTGTTCCGGTTCCGATAACATTCTAAAGTTGAGCTAAGGCTGGTAAATATACTAGACTCGAACTGTCTGCTTTGGTCTGTGGATATGCGGGCAGGAACGCTGAAAAAGGAAATCCAGCTGCTTGTTGGTAGCAGAGGGGTACAAAAGTTATTAATTAATTAAACACCAGTAATGCTTACTTTGACAAAAAGCATCTCCATTTATTCTTTGACAACAAGGATGAGGCACTACACAAGAAATCCATCATCAGGTCACTGGAAAGGCTGATGGCAAGTAGGTGCTGCTTAACCCAGCAGCAGCAGCAACACAAGCAAGTATCTAAAACAAAGGGCAAGATGGCACCAGCACAGAAAAAAATTAGCTACTGGGGTAGGGTGCAAAGTAAAACAGGAAGACACTAGCGCCACCAAACTTGGTAATGCACTAGGCGCGGGTGCAAAAACAACAAAAGTACTGTGGCACCCAAAAACGCACCCTAACTAAGGCAACCACAAAGCAGATGATCCTAACCAGATAACAGAGGGAAATAAACAATAAAAGGTAATCCAAAGGCATCATGGCACAAAGGTTAGGATCTAGGCAATTCAAATAAATAAT
>JAQGBX010005701.1:0-13340 GCA_034698745.1 Megaphyllum sjaelandicum
CATTTTGGCGCCAACGCTAAATCATCGATCCTGATTTCCTGCATGCCAGGATGATTAGATCGACGATTTAGCGTTGGTGCCAAAATAAACACACGTTTTTCACCTGTAATGTGCAATTTAAGTTAAACAACGCGCAATGGCAGTTAAACAAAATAACGTATGGCCTGGGAACTTAATGGCCGATTTCGATAAAAGTTTAATTTCTTGCTTTCGTTGTTTTTAAAAAAACTGGTGTGATTTCAAAGTTTCACTGTAGAAGGTCAAGGACCATCCATAAACCGCCTGTGTCCCGTTTTCACATACTTCCCTCTCCCTTTGCCGGACGTCCTATATGGATGGCCCCTAACAGAAGTAGATATTTGGAACTGCCCTCATTTGCCTTCGGACTCCCCCTTAATCTTGCTAAAGTTTGTTTTGATGTTTCTGATATTTATTTCACAGTTCAACACGAATCTTTTGGAGTACCAAAAATCCTAGACAACGGGTAATCTACACTTGCCGTACCATTGAAGAGAAGCCAGTTATAGCTGATACAGTTGTGCCTGCAATTGAAAATACCACAATAGCGCATGCTTCTGCTACAGCTAATATTGATTGTTGTGTTGTGCCCACGTTTGAAACAAATCCTGATGGGACATTACCAGAACATTTCCATATACAGGAACTTACTAGCCTTATCGATAAACAGGAACAAGTGGCGAATTTAGAAAACACAAAAATGGAGGAAAATGAAAACGATGAGGCCTTGGAGTCATTTCATGATACTGTAAGTGGTTTGCTACAGGATTTAGTGTCTGACATTGCTGATCAAGATGTTGAGCGATTAACTATGATGATCTGCAATGAAACTGATGACGGATGTGATGAGGGCATAATAAATGTGGCTGCGGGAGTAAATGATCAAGACAGGAATTCTTCGGCAGAGGGTTTGTTTGAGAAAATTGAACATGTGGGAAAATCAGCTGAGCTGAATGCCGAAGAATGTGCTGCAATCAGTGATAGCGTCCTGCGTGAAATTGAACAAAATTCACTTATCAAGGATGTTGAAAATGGCAGTGTAGATATTGCATCATTGGCTGCAAGCCTAGATGAGGCTTTGTCTGAGAGTTGTATGTCTGGCAACCTACAGTCATTGGTAAGTGACTGTACATCTTCGATGAAGTGGATTTCAGCAAAGTCTAATGATGGATCTAATTCTGGTGATAATCTCAGTGAAAAATCTTGCCTGTTATGTAATGGGCAACCTCCCAGCAATAGCCCACTTTCCTTATCAGATACCTGTGATATTAATGCAAAAGCAGTGAATAATTATGGCCGCTGCAAAGTTATTCGTGTAAATGATGTTGCCAACAACAATAACGCTGTAATTGCCATTCCTTCCACAAAAACGCATTTGAATGGCAGCTTAATGCCAAAAAAGAAAAACGGTGAAGTGGCAGCAGGGAAAAACAATGGAAGTTCAAAGTTTGAATTTAGAATGCAGTTCAAGAACCATGTCCTGAAATTTTTTCCACTGCGCAGTGGTAGGGAACGCTTCCAGCAGAAGGTGAAATGCCCTCCGAGACTCATTGGTGGGATTGAAAATAGTATTTGCATCCCTGTAATTGGTGGTAGGGAGTTTTCAAGCAGACGTGCATCTTGTCCCCCTGTTCCTCTTAATTACAGTGACGAAGTAGATGAAACTACAAATTCTGGTGTCCACGATTCAGTTTGTGTGTCGTTTGATCATGCCATCAACGTAACGACCCATAATAATGACAATAACGAGAAAAAAGCCCCGTTTCGCAAGGGTGGCAACTGCAAACCGATTAATGCCAATCAACCATGTAATTTGCAATCTGGTGTGACCGAAGGTGACCAAAGACCTATAGTGCAGTCTTGTTCTCAATCTGCACTTGGACGGAGGTTTTCAAACCAACAATCCAGCTTGCACCAATCAATTTCGCAGATGATTACAAATGACATTCTCCAAAACGGGATGAAATCTGAAGGAACAAACTCAGACGGCCTAATTCCAGGCCACGACAGACAAGGGATGCCACTAAGGTGTCCAAAATGCAAACGAGTATATAGAACGGAAGAAAGTTTCAGGCGGCACGTCGAGAGCTGTGATTTCGAAGTTGACTCAAGCAGTAGCGAGGAAGAGGAACTGATTGCTGCAAAACCTGAGACGGCTGATAACATGACACTACCTGTAGTACCTGACAACTGCAATAGTTGTGTGGCCATTGCAATGGATGAGATAACAACTGCACAGCCGAGTAACTTACTTGCGGCTGACATCGAGGTTGAGACTACTGCTGAATTCGAAACCAGTACTGATGCTCACCCATCGTTCATATCTAGCAATGAGGTCCCATTCGTAGAACCGATGCAGAATTTGTCAGTACCTGAAGTGCCAACCCATCCTGTGGTGGATATTGAGGAACCTTTTATTCCTAAACCTCCCCCCACTCCTGTAGTTCGTCCACAACGAGTTTCTTACTCGTATAAACCTGTTCGTGTAATTAGCCAGTCACCAAAAAAGATCTTACCTAAAGTCGACAATAAAACGATGACTCCTGGCACCCCATATCGGCAAGTTAAGCGACAATCGATTCAGCAAAATTTGACTCGCCAACCAACTTTCAGTTCAATATCGCAAGTAATGGACCTCCAGCAAACGTCATTCCAGCAGCCACAAATCATCCATCTTTCCAATGGCAGCACGTTTGTCATCCCTGGAAATCCCACTGTCATGCACCAAAATCCACTTCAACCTCATGTGAGACATGTGATTACTGAAGCAAGGAAGACACAATCCATTTCTTATGTGAGTAGTGTTAGCCTCGCACCCAACCAGTTTTCTTTGAATCTGCCTGTGGGTCAGCTCGTCAATATTCCGACGTTGCAGCAGTCATTTTCAATTCCTACGGTAATGCCCGCTATGCAGCATTTGGTGTCCCAACCCACTTTTTATCAAGCCCCTCAGGAAATACCCATAGTGCAGCCTGCCATGCATATTGCACCTCAGACTCTAGCACCGATTCCACATTGTGTTTTAACTGCACCACAGCAAACCATTTCAACAGTGGATGTAGCACTTCAGCCACACAGCCATTTCATCCCCAATTACACGTTAACAAATACACAATCACTGATACAACAGCAAGGTTATCAGCTTGTCAACAATATTGTGCCACAGGACGTTGCACAGTTGGTAGCACCAGCCGAGCAATCTGTTCCCCAGCCTGTTCAGCAGATTAGACCTCTTGCCATTCGATCTGTCTCACCACCAGCTGTTTCAAAGCCTATGATCAGTAATTCATATACAAACACTGATGAGGATGTGTCCACTGAAAGGATTCCATGCCAGGTTTCAACGCCAAAAGTGCAAGTGCAGAATGCGAGCATACAAACAGTGTTGGATATCGAGAATCCTCAGCCTCATAGCAACCCTAGCCCATCAGAATCTTCATCTACATCCGTTGACGAAAGGGTAAATAGCATCCTTGAAAATGCTGCACGGCAAATGGCTGCACTAGCATCTAGTGAACAAAGTTGCAAAATGTCTGCAGGATGCAATTCACGATCTTCTCAATCTCGAGCAAACCGCAAATGCAGAAAGAAGCCAAAGATTTCAAATTCTGCATCTGCTGATAATATGCATAATTCAGGACCTGCAAAAGCAATTTCCACATCTACGTTTAGCAGTTCAGTTCAGCCCAATGTCAAAATTAAAGACATAAACCGTGAACCTACAAATGTCGATCTTGTAATTAATGATGTTATTGTTGGCAATGAAGATGAATCTGACAGTGGGAAACATGGTTCCGCATTACTCGCTGCACATCTTCAGCAAATGCAGCAACAAGAGCAGGATTCTGGTGGCATTTCCACTTGCCAAATGATGGAAAGCAAAGAGCCCCGCATCACCTTTGAAATTTCCAGTGAAGACGGGTTCCACGTTAAGTCCACTTCTGTCGATGGTAAGTTAATCCACATCTTGATTGATTTTTATTAATGTCATTTTACATTTGAAGACATGTTGGCAGTCATATGATAACGTAACAAATTTTGCAAATATATAATCAATTTACTGCATAATTAGTTTTAGGTTAAATGAATATTTGAAAATTTGAGGCAAGGTGTTTAGAAGCTTAACTTTTATTTAAAATTTTTATTTGAGGAGGTAAACCATTGTTTGAATGATGATAATGATAAAGCTGTTGATTAAATGCTTTTCAACCAATTTTAAATGAAAGCAAATATCCAGTTTTCAAAGAGAAGTTATCTTCTATAACTGTCAATGCTTTCTTTTATTTACAGAAGCTTGGCATTCGGTAGCTGAAAGAGTTCAGGAAGTTCGATCAGCTGCTCAGCTACGCCACTTGAGTGTTGATGGAATTTCTGGTCTCGACATGTTTGGAATTTCTCACAAAACAGTGCAATATATTCTTGAACAGATGCCAGGTGCAAAACACTGTAAAAAATTTAAATTTAAGTATCATGAGCAAGATTTCCCTGAGGAGGTAAGCACAATGAATTTTTTTGGTTTTGATTCATTTGAATATGTATCATTATTAATAATTATTTCAAGATAAGCTACCTCTTATTTGCCCTAAAGGTGCCTGAGAATCCTACTGGCTGTGCTCGCTCTGAGACATTCAAGGAAAGGAAAGAGCATGATCTGTTCAATTTTTTAGCCTCTCGCCACCGTATTCCGCCAGACTACCATGCAGCACAAGATGAAGAAGAGATACAGCATAAGTCCTCAAGGCTAGCTTTTAAGACTATTTATAGAAGATTAGATTCTGTGAAACATTTCCAGTATATTTCAGGACATTTTCTAAACTGGTTCTTGCATCTATTTAGGCGTGCTACGAGCATGGATCTGCCCATGGCAATGCGGTTCAGGCATGTTAGGACTACCGCACGGGAAGCTGTGGGTGTCTATCGGTAACTATTTTCAATTGAAACAGAATGGTCTAAGTCTGAGGAATTGTTATATTCAACTCTTAATTATCCGTGAACTAATTTTTCTTCATTAAGCTCTAAAATACATGGCCGGGGTTTATTTTGTAAGCGCAACATAGATGCAGGAGAAATGGTTGTTGAATATGCTGGTGAAGTGATTCGCTCTGTACTTACTGACAAAAGGGAGAAATATTATGAAAGCAAGGTAAGTGGACTTGTTTAATTAGGTTGTTATCCAATTGATTTTTTTGGCTATGCAAAAAGTAATTATGTTAGTGATGGTGCATATGCACTTCATTTACAAGATGCTTTCCTAATTTTGCGAAAGTCTCAAATTTTGTCATGCTTTAACACTAATTTTATTATAGGGCATTGGCTGTTATATGTTCAGAATTGATGACAATGAAGTTGTCGATGCTACAATGCATGGCAATGCAGCCAGATTTATAAACCACTCTTGCGAGGTTAGTGAGATGCTTCTATTAAAATTAATGGAGTGTGAAGTATTATTAATTAGATGTCCTTGAAAATTTCCAGATATATCATTTATTTATTCAGTCTCATTTATATTTTATGGTTCTATCGACATTAAATTTATCTTATTAGCATTTAATTTTGATTTTATTTTTACTCAGTTTTTTCGATAAAATTGCTTTTTGACAAACTTACCTTTTGATGCCCAACAGTGGAGAAAAAAAAGATTTTTGAAAACAAAAACAAATTGGTCTTGCTTTTAAAAGAATGTTTTAATCCAACGAAGAATGATGATTACATTAAACATGGTACTATAGATGGGCAAGCTGAACTGCAAACTGCAGAGCCAGTCGAGTTTTTCGATTTTTGATTGGAATCGATTTCTTGAGTTTCACGGCTCGGAAATAGTTACTCAAACTCAGCATTTCAACACCAAAAACGCGCTCCAACTCAACTCACCGGAAGTTCGGCTTGCCCATCTCTACATGGTACCAAAATCTTACATTCTATCAGATTAGCAAAGAATTAAAGAATTTATATAGAATATGTTCTGCGATCATATTCTTAAATACTCTTCATTGTATAGACTAGTGCATATCAACTGTGATGATTTTGTCAGTTTTGACACCTGCAAATTTGGAATTTCTTTCATCAACAGATTTTATCTTGTATATCAGATAAAAGCTTAATATACAAAATCATGTTTTTATGGCGAAATTAAAAACCGGTTCCTTTACCACTCCCTTCTCTACATCATTAGTGCTCCTTGAATCCAATGGCCTGATTACTTTAGACCACAAGTGGCCTCATGTTACCTTTTAAGACCTAGTATTTACTTTTACAAAATATGTGATTCTCGATTAACACATTCTTTGTCTTGTTCTTCTTCTTATTTCCAGCCAAACTGTTATTCAAAAGTGATCACCGTTGATTGCAAAAAGCACATTGTAATTTTTGCTTTGAGGAAGTAAGTTAATTTCATCTCTTTAACTAGCAGATTAAATTTACTTTTTCACGTCTATTTGAACAAAATAATTTAAATCAATGTCGTTTCAGAATTCTGAGAGGAGAGGAACTCACGTATGATTACAAGTTTCCCATCGAAGACGTGAAAATTCCTTGCACTTGTGGATCGCGGCGTTGTCGTAGATACCTGAATTAAGTCCTGAAAGTGGCAATCTTTATCTAATGCTCGTTTAAAGGGTATGTAAATACAAGTCTTAAGGCCCAATTTGTGCTGGTTGATCATGGTTTGAGGCCTTTAGAAACTAAAATTTAAGAGTTACATAATTGATGTGGTATAAATCAAAATTATTAGGTTCAGTCATTGAGATCCAAATGGAGATTATTAAAAATGTACAAACAACGGGTATCAACCTCCTTTTTGTGGCTGTGAGCTTCCACAGTATTTTTCTCTAATACAGATATGTTCAGCATTTGAGCATATTCCTTGGACATGTGCTTTACCCTACTTTCAACATCTACAGTGTAGCTGACTGACCTTCATTACCATGATTGTTATGTCTACGTAGTCAGACTAAAGCTTGGGCATTACATTCATTAGAGTACAGTATACTCTCAAATGTTTGTACCATTACCAATGAAGAGCCTTATGTGTGTATAATTTAATAACACAGGTATTCAGATATTTTTAGCATTAAATGAAAGAAGTATTTTAATTTTGTATTTACTTACTGGAACGTTTGGCAGTGCAGCATGTGTCTGCACTGCAAACTATAGAATACCACTTTTTGCACACACTTTTTTCTGAAAATGTAGCAGTGGGATTAGAATACTGAAAACCTTGGTCAACTCAGTTCATGTGTAATAATTCATAGTTAAAATATCAACTTTTAAGTTTTAAATGCCTTTTTAATAGTACTAGTGTTCCATTCAATTTCAATGAGTGCCAGATTTTTCTTTTTAAATGTTTGTGAATAGCTATCTTTTCTATGAAAGAATTTGAAATATGTTTGACAAAATAATATATTTGCTTAAAAACGATTATTCGTGCAGAAAAATTAAAAACGAGATAATGAAATAAATTTTAATTCTTAACATAATTTGTTATGACATTATTGATAACACAATTAATCTTACACAATCTTAGCACACTGTTTACTTAACTTCTGATCGTTTTGCTTACTTCAAAATATGCATTTACAAATATTAAAAATAGTCATGGCATTTATTTCATTTTAATCTAAATCTGCGTTCAAATGTCCTCAGCTATCAAGCTTTTTGTTAACTCAATGCTAATCAACCAGATTTCATTAATAATTAATTTTAAATGGTTTAAAAGTATACACTATCTTATAAATAATCACAATGCCAGTGCAGTGAATAAGCATTAATAATTGATAGACGATAATATGAAAATAGCAATAAAAATTAATGTGCCAATTTCCCGTTCTCGTTGGTGATGAAATGCAACAGGTCTATGCTTGTCACGATTCCTACAACAACTGATTTTATAGTCTGCACTTCTTCACTGACCCCTGAAATATTACAAGATTACAAAATAAATATGGATTTTATAGTCATGAAAAAGTATAGATGCTTCGATGTAGCTTTTCAATCAATTTGCCTGACTTACATAGCTTTTGATCATGTACCACAAGAACGAAATGGTCAATTGTCAAAATACGAGACAACTTCCCCAAGGTAGCATCCAAAGACAACTAAATTACATAAAAGTGTGTTTTGGCCATCTTGATGTATTTGAATATCAAGGGTTTCTTTGGTGAAATTAAGCAAAAATAATACCTTTTTGAATTGGTTGTACAATATTTTGGATACTGGAAGATCCGATGATATCAAGTTTGCTAATGTTTTTGACATCAAATTACCTAGTGTCACCACACCTAACACTGCCCTGAAATAACGATATTGTATAATGTTAATACATTTTCAAAAATTAAAATTGCTTGAATAAAGCTTCTTTCCAATTTCAAAATGAATGTTTTGCAAAATAAAATCAACCAGGCGCTAATATTGCAGTAATCATTCTGAGATTTTAACCTTTATCCAAGTTAACCTACTAAACGATTTTTCATAAATTCAAGGGCCTGACAATAATTCTAAGGAATTTACTATCCGACCCCTGAATCGTGGACTAACATCTTCAGAAAGTTTGTTTCATAACTTCAGTAAGTTACAAAATGAATTTACCCAGAGCCATCTACTACTGGAAGTTGATCGTATCCTTCCCTATTCATTATTTCAATAGCTTCCTGGCAAGTCACTGTTGGCATTATAGTTAGAGGTGCAGCCAGCTGCAAGTTGCGAACTTTGTAATTCCACCACCTGGAAGAATTCAAAGTACATAATTGAGAAAGCAAATAACACTGGATGCTCAGTTATTTCAAAATTATTGGAAACTTGAAGGATTAAGCAAACCTCCATGTTCCACAACGTACAAACTATGTTAAATACTTAAGCGTGCCACGAGCGCAAAGAAATTTAGTCCTCTAGTTCAATTTACCAATGGACTTCGCTTCGAACTTCCATGAAATCGCGTGCTTTCATCCACTCATCACTTAGAAATTTTGTCATGTAATTCCGCACTCCATCAGGTAAAAGGACCACACAACGTTGACCTTCCTTCAATTGTTGTGCTGCTTTTATCGCCCCTAGCATAGCAGAACCAGAACTACCTCCTAAAAGTTTAGCAAATTTGGTGGGAATTTTCAGTCCATAGCACATGTTAAATAACTTATTTAATGATACACATCAAAACGTACCACAAAGTAATCCTTCATCCATGATTAATCTGCGAGCCATATTTAGTGATTCTTTATCGTCCGTTTTGATCCACAGATCAACAACCTTCAATTGAAATTCAAGTAGCAAATCACTATCTAACCTATTAGGTAATGACGTCAGGAAAATTATGTTTGACGCCTAACTGATTTTCCCGAGCTCTCAGCTTATTGCAACCTGAACTAGACTATAAATTCTCTAATGGGGATTCAGAAGTAATCATAATTGTTCTAACTTACAGATCTGTCCAATACTGTCGGTACGAAGTCATATCCAATTCCTTCCACTTCGTAGAGCGTTACATCAGTTTTATTAATGTAATCTGGTTGAGCCAAAATTGATCCATATGGATCAACACCAACAATCTGTTTAAAAATTGTGTTTCAATGGATAGGTTAGTGAAGCCTTAGCGTCAAAGTTAAGTTCCTGCGGTTCCCAAATTATTTCCCTAAAGAATACTATTTGAGATTTTTGAGTTTTGAAGAAGTGGCAAATAATAATGTCAACATTTAAGTCGATAGCAATACTTTAATAAAACTGCTTCAGATATCACATGATTTGAACGACTTATCTACCTTGCAATTTGGACATTTTTCCTTTAATTTTCGGCCAACACCAGTTATTGTGCCTCCAGTTCCTGCACTTAGCACCACCATGTCGATTTTACCTATATTAAGCAATTCCAATTTGTTAAGTTTTGTATAAGGAAAATCTCTTAGGAAATGTTAAACATACCGTCACATTGTTCCAAAATTTCCTCTGCAGTTTGGTCATAATGTGCTAAGGGATTTCCTGGATTTCGGTACTGAAATAGTTAATGCAATTATTAAGAAGTTTGCAATTATCTTCTTATTCATGACTTGGTGTCACAAAAAATTCCATCAAGTTGCTTACTTGATCCAATACATAAGAATTTGGAATTTCCTTGTTAAATCGCTGAGCAACACTGATTAGAGACTCTGGTGAATCAAAGCGAGCGCTAGAAGGTGTGCGTACAATTTCAGCTCCAAGAGCATGCAAAATATCAACTTTTTCGTTGCTCATTTTTTCTGGCATAACAATCATTGTGCGGTAGCCTTTGACAGCAGCAGCCAAAGCCAAGCCAATTCCAGTATTTCCTGATGTTGGTTCAATTAACAGATCGCCTGGTTTTATTTTGCCATCCTTTTCAGCTTCTTCTATCATACGAAGTCCAATTCTGTCTTTTACACTTCCCCCAGCATTAAAGAACTCACATTTGGCCACTAGAAATCAAAGGCATCTCTGATTAATTCTAAAGAACATATTGGATAACGTTAATTGAACAATTGTTACTCACATAGTTCGCATTTAACGTTATTACTCTGCCCTATTTTGTTGATTCTGACCATCGGAGTGTGGCCAATTTTACTAAGGACGTTAGGGAGAATTTTGGGATCATTTGTACTGCAATAATAAAAAAGGCAGTTTGTAACTTGCTTTATATACAGTATGTTTATTCAATCCGAAGGATTGGAACATTGTTCTTACAGTGGAACGATACGATGAGGTGTTTTATCGTCTGAATGTGCATTCCAAGTACAACGACTTGGCAAATTTGGCGCAATAAAATCTGATGACTGGCTTGGATGTTTCAGTAAAGGCATCTTGTAGTATGCAAATTGTACAGAGTACTCTTGAGGGATGAATCAAATTAATCCAAAAAATTATTCTGTAAATGATTAATTTAAGGAATAAAAGAAGGGTAATGATAACTTCCTTGTTTCAGTAACTGCACCAGTCCTACACTATGCCCGCGTAAATGGGGAGGGTTGGAGAATCAGACATTTATTTGTAAACTATTACATGACCTTTATCAGAAAGCTTGAATCGCAGCCCTCCAGGTGTCGGCCACAATTTAGATTAGATGAAAAAATTTACAAACAGCATACATGGCGCACATCCATTTAATGAAAACGATCGCACCCCCAGAATAAATTATTAAGTTTAATTTTTGCTATATTTCTTTATAAGCAAAATTTGAAGTAGTATATCTAGCAGCATATCATAAATCACTCATAATTTTGTATATGGTTCGATCCTTGTTTACCATTTTCAAGTAGTTATAATTAACGACATGTAACATCAATAATTATCAATTGCTTGAGGATTCACTTACTGTATATACTCCACGTTGGAGAGCTAATTATATAATTCAAAAAACATTTTGCAAATAGTGAATCTATATTATCAGAATACATTATATAATGCACTATTTGCAAAATTAAGTTTTTTTGAATTACATAATTAGGTCGATCTCCAACGTGGAGTTTGTAAGATGATTCTGTGCAAATGCAGAAAGTTAATATTATATCATTGGGCATTTGCTTGTATTAATGCTATATCTAAACTACATTTATTCTGTACATTTTGCAATATTAATTACGATATAAGCTTTGCACTGAAATCATTTAATTCTGTTAGAAGTTTCACAATATTTCGGAAAAAGAATTTAAAATACCAAAATTGCTTACCTATTTTAGCTGATAATACCACGGTGTAAGACTAGTCTTACACCGTGGATAATACTGTATATTAGTGTTTCATGAGCTGTTACTACGTACATACGTCGTTTTCTGTAATTTCATCTCTTATGTGTGATTACGTACATGTACATTACATGTCGACCACCACTTAGGTAATATGAAACTTGTTCGAGTTGTTAAAATGTGTTATATTTAATAGTTTACAAACATAAACGACATCAATTAAGATTCCGATTTAACTCGATTTGATCGACTTTTAAAACCTGTATCAGGTAACATTGATACAAGGTTAACCTAGATGATCCTATATACACAGTATGTAGCTGGTTATAGCTAGCTAGAGCTCATATTCTGTTAGCTAGTTTACATTTTTCATTTTCCCTTTTGATATCTAAAACTAATTATACGCCATGTATATAACGATGCCAAAAAAGAAATTTGCACTAAATGTACGAATATCTTGTGTAAAATGTAATGGACCTTAAACATGTTCGTTTTATCTATCATTTCATGCTGTATACGGTAGCATCTGGGGGAGTCAAGTCAGGGTACTTGAATTTAAACCACTTCAAAACTAACACGTGGTCACAGTATGAAGTGCAGGATAGCCACTCATCGCATTCCGCTGGGGGCTTGTGGTTGCTGGTGGTCAAGGTCATATTTTTAAGAAATATGTTTATTGGTGGATTTTATATTTAATTTAACCAATTAGCCTATTTAATTTTTTTATAAACCCGTAATATTTTTTAAGGTATATATATAATTCTAATGACAACAAATGCACATGACGTCGACGTATACGTACGCTATATGGTACGATATTCCAACGTTCGAACAAGTAATCGAAGCAGCTGTTATCCCGGTGCAACCTCTTCCTGTTGATTCGATCGAGCAAATGGGAAGAGAAATAGCTTTCTACGGTGTTTTATTCGAGGTTTACGTTTTTTTTATTTTCAAACCTCCAATAATCAAATTCAATGCATCATGAGATTTTGGCGCCCTCTTTACGTGGAAATAATTAAATATCCAATGTCACAAAAGGGACCCGAAAGGGGTACAGGAATCTTACTTGAACCTACGGTACAATTGTTTATATTATTAACACGGCTTGTCAACATATGGTTCAAGATAAAAGAAAAACACTTCTCCGAATATACTCTACATTTTAATTTCCGAAGAAAAATTATGCGATTATTAATTAATTGGCAGCCAGCCAATTAATTATAGTATGCTTAAATAATTCATATAATAATGTTCGTTCTGGTAATGATCGATCGACCGGCGAATAAAATTTAGGTTTTGTCTAGAAGTTACCATTGTTATATTTTTTCTGTAAATACGATGAAAAATAAATTAACAAATAAATCTTTGCATGCAGCACTAAAAAGTCGATACCTAAATTTACAAGCTGGATGCTAATGAGTGACTAGGCTTTATGGAAGATCCTCAAGGCAATGAACATAGGAGGCTATTGGCGTATTCGGATAATCATTCTGGTGTGCACCGGTGTAGGCTACAAGGTGAGGCATAAGTCTGTGAAGTCTTGTTGCGCCTACTTCCTGCAATAGCACAGTATACGAAAATACAAGTAGGGACACTCCAATGGCACTTCCGTCGCCAAAAACACCTAGCGCCCTCATGTGT
>JAQGBX010005702.1:0-13340 GCA_034698745.1 Megaphyllum sjaelandicum
CTTGCCCGCAACTATTTGCGCATGCGCCCTCCATGGCGTTGAGCGCGAGAGCCGCGAAAAATAGAAATCTTTCCCATCCGCTGCGGCATGGCTGCGTCTCTTGCGAAACAGGCGCGAAAACGACGCGAGCCAGAAGTGAATCAGATTCCATTTCTCGCGTTAACTCTAGAGGCTAGAGTGTCGCGCGAAACGCGGCCTAGTGGAAACCCAGCTTAAATTAGCCCGCCTACTGCCATGAATTAATGCGTAATGACGTACGGTATTACTGAATATCTACATTTACAAATGTGCATATAGTATACTGTACTTCATTTTTTTTTATAAAATATGATTTTATAATTACGAAAGCGCATTTCCATTTATGCAAATCAGTTAAAATTGAAATATTATGCAAGATACGGGTAGACGTTACTGTACGTCCAAGCTAATGAACAACAGTCAACGAAAAATAGTCAAAGGAAAGACTCATTTAAAGTGAATATTTGTAGGTCAGGTAAAAATTACATTTTCAAGATGGCTGGCCATCATGCAGCTTACCTACATGTACAGTACATGTATTTCACAAACACAGCAGTTCTGTTCATTTCATGAAGTGGCTAGGCATCGATCCTTTCTCAGGATTAACACGTGTAAAATTCAGACTGCTATGAAATAAACTTTCAAAGGACATTTTTCAGAAAAATAGCTACAACGAAAACGTTCTTAGCGTTTTATATTCGCAAACTTGAATCAATTATGATATCCTTTTCAAATTATGATTAGTTTTGTGCCATTTTCATAAAATTAATAGTAGGGATAATCAGACAGAAGTTTCGCGAATCGCACATTTTTAACAGCCGCTAAGTACAGTATATACGCATTGTAAAATAATTGTTTTTTAATACGCACTCAAGGTTATCGCTTTGTACAACGACGCATTTCTTTTATACATGCGTGACTTCGTCACTTCGCGACTGCCAAAGTACGATTCGCGAAGTTTCTGTCGGAGTACCCCTAATGATTCTCCACTAGCATTTGTTAAAATACGATTTAAGTGACATGTTCCAGACAATGAAAGGATTGAATTTGCTTTTTGCTTTTATTGAAGTTCATAAAAGCAAACCACTAGTTTTATGAAAGCTTTAAACATGCCTCATCGTATAGAACATTATTTTAACCGAGATCAGGTTAAAAATGAGGGTTGACATGTTTAAGGAGCAGATATAATTTTAATGTCTATTGTAGTAGAAAGACTAAACATTGCGTATGACTAGAATAACGTCTGCTGTTATTAAAATACCATTGAAGTTACAAATGCATCGTGTAAGAAAAAATATTACACATACACCCATGCACACTTAGTGATCGTTTTATCAAAGTGTAAGAAGTCAAGTAGGTACAGAACAGTAGAAGTACAACACACTGATTTCAAAACAACTAGACCATTTCCAAGACCTTCTTAGGTGACAAATGCTGAATCGAACTTCACTTCGCGTCACTTTTAGCTCTTCAATTTAATAAGTAGGTGATGATCTCACATTCAATTCTTATCATTATAAAAAGCATAAGAGAGAGCACTGAATCACCTTCGCTAAGATGAAAACAAGTCACAAATAATGAATTGTTAATTACTTGAAAAACATCTCGTCTTATCCTTCAAAATATTATCTAGCAGACCTAATTCGAGTATGTCTATAATATTAAATAGCGGCTTAACGAAGTAAACAATAATAAGAGGACCGAGTTACATGATGAAATCAGTATTAAATCATTTTTATTGGCGTTCGTGATGCGATAATATTAATTATTTGTGAGTTAACCTTCCTTTTAAAATCGATACTACTAGGAATGTTCGTTTGCCTGAATTCTTATATACATGTAGGCCTACGTGTTTTTTTTTTTTTTTTTACTTTTGGAATTAGTTGACTACAGCCAAGATGTAGCATACCAAATCGCCATAGAGCATTTTATAAAATTTGAACCATACCGACAATTAGGAAACGATAGTATAAATTAGAAAAAAATTAATCGAAATTGTCAATCCGCAGTTTTTAATTTGCAATCCGTATTATAATTATATTTTCTATATAGAAATTGCCATTCATTTTTCATCTGTTGTCGTTATTTTTATGACATCACATCATTTGACATTCGGTCATCAGCAAACACGTGATCATAAGCATAATTGGACTAAAGCTCATGATTACGTCATATCAGACTTCCCCCGGCTTGAATATATGATTGACTACTAGAAGTTTTCAAAATGTAAATGCAGGCGTTTCGCACAAATCTACTGAAGTACAAAACGTATATCGGTAAAACTTGAATATCCATCAACTAATCTGTAGAGGGCTCCATAATATAAGCGTCTTGTAAATTAAGATGTGCAGCGCTGAGCCACCAAGCATAGAATTAGAAATGGTCTAATGATTAAAATTTTTGTTCCATGATTCTTTCAACCAAAAACGGTCGACGCCTTGTACTATAACAAATATCAGCTGAATTGGTTTCTTTCCAATATTAAATTATAGCTAAATTACATGTAAAACATAAAGCATTTTTGTCATCAAATTTTTAACAATAATAGTACGATGGGACAGAATCGGATAGTGAGTGAACATCTTCACTACATAATATCACGCAATACATTGAAAGATTAAAAATTGAAGTCTATAATGATTTTTTTTTCGAAAGCTCGTTTGATTAGTAATCCGATTCATCCCTTTGGATTGGTAGTAGTAATGGCACAACATGACAATTATGAATATACATAATTAAAACTTTTAAAAAGTTCTTTGGATATTAGACTATATTATAAGCAGTCTTTCCAGTAGTAAATATTACAGCTTTCAGATGCAAATTTCAACACACATTTTCCTCCGGTTCAAATGCATTTTAGCACCAAAAGAATCATGTTTCAATAGAGGTATGTTATACAATAGGCCTTACAAATAAATGGCTGTGTTAATTTTCTCGTTTCATTTCAAGTGAATGCTTTCTTCGAAGCAAGTCTGAAAATTATTACATTTCACCTTGCCCTTTTAATGAATTCTCCATTATTTATTGTAGATTACTCATACTGTTTTCACCAGTTAAATATGCAATCTTCCGCCGAGCATTAAGCTACCCTTCAAATAATTTGGATGATACAATTAATTAATAATAAAACACTATCACGCCAGCGTGAGAGGAGGTTTAGCATGAAGCTATACTTTCATTAATTTTACACTGGCAAATTGGCGTGTTAATCCGCAGCCTTGTCAATTAATATTTTTAAGATTAACAAAAATTGCAAAATCAACTATCAACAAAATAAAAATTGTATTGAAACAAATTGCAAAACAATTGTAATATTAAAAAAGATATATGGAAAAAAATTGATACTATCGTAGGGTTAGTATTTAAATTATAGTAGAACCTCATTAAGACGAACTAGCTTAATACAAATAATCTATTACTAATTTCCAATCCCTGGCCCCGTTTGGCATACTCAAACAATGTTAATTTCTAAATTTTAGACGAGCCCGGATAATACATACAGTATTTTCAATATGACGAACTAATTTTCAGGTTCCCAAGAATGAATCCAAGACCTTTTAAGACAATGTCGAGAAAAAAGCAATTCTAATTCGCCAACTATACGGGATATTTTAGGTAAACTGCACTATGAACTACGGTTTAAACGAACAAATGTTGACGTCCCTTGGAGTTCATCTTTAATAACGAAGTAGAACTATATTTATAATTTAACATACTATATACATTTTAAATGATTGAAATTCGGAAAACTAATAAATCCCATTGAATAGACAATCTGAATACGGGGTTCCCAGTCAGAAACTTGGTAGATCACGAAATTACGTGTGCAAAAGGATGGCATTTATCGGTATGAAAACGGCAATAACCTTGAATTTTTTAGAAAAGAAACTTGTCGATTCTGACCACGTGACTACCCGAGTGCTAAATTGCTATCTACGAAGTTTCTATCTAAGTAGACTTCATTAGCTTATTTAAAACTCAAAGATATCAACTCAAACTATGTTTAAGAAGAGTTTAACGGTTTAAGTTTGTTAATAACCACTAATATCATAGTTACATCATAAAAGTTATCAAAACGTTTATCGATATGTCGAAAAAATGGCATTTCTTGTTAACTGGCTAAACTAAACTCTTAATTCCTATTATCGATTAATGCAAAAATGCATTTTATGAAAGAAAAAGTGCGTTTGGTATAAAATTAATGTTACGTTACATTAAAAACCATAAACCCATTTGAACACTCATTTTCAGTAATAATAATGTCATGGTTTTCCAATAAAAACATAAAAAATAAATACAATTAAATCTTTTTTATGAGCAACAAAATAAAAGCAACAAGATAAAAAAAAATTAACCGGTGTGTTTCGTAATTCCATTTTAAAGGTGATAATTACATAATTAATAACTCGAGCATATTTTTTTAAAGCGATAATTGTCATCGTGGAGTAAACGTAAGACGAAATTGTCTTCTTCCATAAACGGGTTAAGGTAAAATTACCTCTGTTAGCAAGGCTTAGGAAAAAGAAGCCCAAGTCACAACCTGCGATCATATGATATAAATTTGGCTCGTAAAAAGCGGAGACAGACACAGAAGGAGAGATAGAAAAAGACGGAGATCGGAAGGTAGTAGAGAGTGAAAATCCCAAGCAACATTCCTTAAGAATTTTGGTAAAAATGACCACAAATTGAGAATCGTTGAACGAACAAACAGAGTAGAAGTAAAAGGGTTCCTTTTCAAGAAAATATAAGGGTTAACTTGGACAGGAATGAAAATGTAGTTTGGCGTAAAATATGTTAAGGGATTTACAGTTAATAACTAGGTTGGCCATCGGGCAATGGCACGCACGCACATACATACATACGAGAAAAATGTATGAACGATTTGATCATAAATCAGTATAGCATTTACCTATATCAGAATAGAAAAAGAGCCGTGAGAGGTGGAGGAGGGAAGGATAACGATGGACCCCGCAATAGGCGGATATCAATTTCAAACAAATTTGCCCAAAATGGTCCGGTATGGAATGGGATGCTCTACGATATCATGGTGGACCATAAGCCAGATAGCACTTTGTTTGCACCTATAAAAATGAGGCATTTCATAAAACATCTTAAGGAAACGACTTGAAGAAATGTTTTTAATCTTCTCCTCATTCGGCCAAACTCAGTGGTAAAGAAATTACTTTAATGAATTCATGTTTGTAAAGTCATCGTGAAGAGGTGTTGGGTTGACAATAGGACTCGATGCTATCAAAGATCAGCTATAACGAAATTCTTGACACAACGGAAGAAAAACAGCGTGCATAAGCTATAACGAATATTGTCAGTCGCAGTGATCTTCGTTATATCCGGTTTTAAATGCACATTGTACTAAAACTCGCATCTCGTAAGCGAGACTCGAAACGAACAAAGTATTATGCTAAGCAAAGTTGCAACACGAGAAAGTTACCATCTTAAAAGTAAAACCCTTCTATTCTGATATAAAATAATGTATAAATCCAGTGGGATAGAATACGTGTATGTAATATAGAGGACACAGCAGCACCAGACTTTTAACTTAATAATTCATTCAGCTATACATTTTATAAATCCATATGATTTTTAAGTTAACAAACAACACTGCCATCCAGAAAAATGCTATTACCCTTCCTCAAACATATCAAGAGCAAATCTTAAAGCTCAGTAAAAACTGATTACACCTTTAAGGCAGACACTGTAAAAACTGCATCAAGAAGTCCTAATATTTATACGTTCATTCAGCCTGGAGTATTTCATCACAGCACCAATATGATGACTATGCTAAAACTAATTGAAAAATAATGAAATCATTGCATCCCTACTTCCCCATACGCTGTCCCAGTTATTGTACTTATCCATTACATTGTATAATGCGAGTGGCATGAATGTACCTGTATTACCGAAATATTAAAGTGAGGCAATAGTGTTCGTGTCAGCGTAGAAATTTCTGCTCATGAAAATGAAATTTAGCGAAATAAAATCATGTAATGCTAGTGAATGCTGTTTTCTTCTGGAAGGCAGAGCCGGCATACGTAAATGTAACGTTTATTACGAGTTTTCGGAGATTTTTGATGGATGGAGGAAGGAATAACAGGGCAATGTAAAGAGTAATTATTTATAGGAGGAGTTTTGTTGTTCACTGTAGGACAGATAGATAAGATAGAGATTCGGAAAAGAAAATATAGGATAACAGGAATACAATGACAGTTAATAGTAATAGTAGCAGTATGTAATATTAGAAGGTAATCTTGAAAAGTGATATTACAGCATAAGTAACACAGATGACCGCGTACTATAATGACACTCTAACCTCCACTTTTAAAAAAAGAAACGAGTTCACTCACAGCATCGAACTCTGCAACAACGATCACACACACACCACATGCAAGCCATAGCGGAATGGGGAAAAAAATCATGAAAATCGCAATTTTCGCCACAACTTGACAGGGCTCAAAAACGAAACAAAATGAACGAGTGAATTAAATTTTTAAAAAAATGATCCACTGACGTTTGGTACAGAGAGGCCTTGTGTACGTCACTCACAAAAAACAGTGGTTGGCTAAATATCATTTTACCGATCACAAATAACATTAGGCGTGAAAGCTTTGTAGAATTTTCGCTAATTTGTGGCTGCCTTACTACCAGGATAAAGGCCTGCAGACCCTGTGCTTTCACACGCACTTGTTCGGAATAGAGGGCAAAATTAAGTAATTATGGGAGAAAACTAGACTAAGTAGACGAGATGATTGTTCAGACTATGCAACCTGTTGATCCTCCTGGCAAATTAACAAAGTCAACGACGTAATGTCAACAAGACCTGCAAGATTTCCAGCCTGAATACGAAGCATTAAAAATGGCAAATGAAAATGGACATAAACGATAAAACATCGTGAACAGCAGTAAGAAAACCAATGCTCGAATGCGTAAACAAAAAAAAGAAAAAGAAAATTAGCCGATTAAGCCAACACATCATGTGTGTGTGTGAATGTGGAGGAAGGGTCATTGAAATGGGTCTGCACCATACAGCTCCATGTTGTGATGCTCCCAGCTGGCAGCAAGTGTGGACAAGCTCCTTTATTTGTTGACAGGAGTGAATGGCGGCGAGGCGGACGCTGAGCGGTGGAAATGAACGTGCTGCCACTTGCCATCACGGCGGTGCCACACCCGCGTCTCCTCCGATTGCTGGGTGTGGGATATACCTGATCTAGAAGATCAATTTTAGATAAAGAAATGCAATGTGAATTAGATAAACATTGCAAACATTAAAACTAATGGGAGCGAGGTCACTTATGCCTCGAGTATAGTTAACCGCATCGGCCCAGCTCAAGACGTACACGAATATGACTGACTGCTAACATCCATCTGGCTTCGCCCAAAATGCACCTGGGTTGTTTGAAATGAACAAGGGAACTTAAAGCTTCAGCTTTTCTATTTAGGACACTTAAAAGCACTGAAATATAAGGGTATTTGACGCAGTTTGAAGAATTCCCTCGCATGTTCTGCAACACTGCACTATCTACACATTGAAAATAGTGTGACATATTTCAAGAAGTACATTTCAATAGCGCCTTCCTTTATCGTGAGAGGAGTTCTTAGGAAAGATCTTGATAGGATAAGATGACAAATTGCTTATTTTTTCTAGACTTACACTCAATATTTTAGATTCATGTAACCACTCACATGCCAATTATACCCTAACATTAATATTTTGATGTTTCTAACTAGCTTAACATTTAATATGCCATATAACAACAACAAAAATAGCTAAATAAATTACAACCTGCCCAATGGATCTCATCACACTATCTTTTCGTGGAATGTCAAGAGATAGTACACTTTAGGCCAGGACTTAAAATTCTGGTTTCAAGGTTGCAGTGCTTTATCTCCAAATTAATTTAACTTTAATCTCAGTTTTATACGAAACAAAGAAATTGTGATTTTTCCAGGGGATTTCTTTTGAAAAGTGCTATATAAACTATGCTGTCACGCATTCTTCCATTTTGAATACAAACTATGAACTATATATGACACATGGAGCAAAACCACGTAGATGCTTACTTATCCATATACTGCGTGAGTCGTACATAGGCAATACATGCTGCATCTTCACCCAAGAGATGTACGTGAGGATTGAGAATGGTCGTGTTGATTGACTTGCAGTTTTTACCTAAGACTACATCAGATTTAGTGAATAAAACTTGCTACCGTTTTAAAAATAATGTTCTAATCCAGTTTTAAAAGACACCCAAATAGGAATTATATTCCAGAATTTGACTCACCATTGTCAAAATAAAATTTATGAAAATCCATGCCTTCTATCAAATTACCCAAGGCCTCAGGTTCAAAAGCTGTCAGATGTGGGTCACAAATTTTTCTGCCAAATGAAATTTTTAAAATTAATATGAAAGCCAAGCAATAAGATTCCACGAAGAAGAGATAGTGATAACTTACGTGTAACCTTCATAGTCGCCAGTATTAATTGCCTCTATCAGCTGCTCTGTGACTTTGATAATTTCTTGTTTTCGAGCTTTAAGAAAAGAAAGAAACGTTCACGAATATCAGTTTTAACAAACTTATTTGGACTTTATCAAACTTCATCAACAATTGCGAGGCGCTCTTAGAGCTGGAGTCATCACAGTAAAATAACCAGATTTTGACAATTCTTTTATAGATTGTAAAATTTAGGTTCAATTCTTTCCAAAAATACAGTTTTTAAAAAAAAACTTAAATAAACTGACATTGAGGAGCAACATTTAGACGAGATGAAGTATGTGAAAGTAACATCACCATTGCAGGTTAGTAGTTTTAACAAATAAAAGTCATGTTAAATGCGGACATTCGTTTTCTTTCAATTACAGAATTAGGAAAACAGTAGTTTATCCACAAAAAGAAAACAATGTCAACAAAAAGTGCGTGCCAGAAAAATCCTTGACACTTGGTACAAAATTGTGATGCCAATTGCATTAGCCTACTTTAAAACGAGCCGTATAATATGATCAATAAAATAAAATGTCATAATTAGCATTGGCTACCTAACTGCATTAAAACAAAGATAAATGCCAGATAAACAGTAGCCATCATGAAACGAAAATGGTATCATCATTGCATCTTTCTAAATGCTTAAAAATTGTCCAGTGCCAGGAATATTACCCATTGAAATGAAAACAGTGCTTCTTACGATTCTGCACATTGCGTTTTGTATGGCTGAAAAATTCATCATATGGCAAGTGCGTACAGAAAGTACTGCTAATTACAAAAGTCCAAAAATTAATTGGCAAAAAATAAAACAGTTACACTACATTGTGCAAAAATACATGCTCAAAATCTCACTGTGCATGATAACCAATGGGTAACCATTGTAGAAAAATCAAAAAGACCTCTTCTGTATTAACATTCAGTGCAATTTAAAAAATCGAGTTATTCCAGACACAAACGCAGCAAACTAAGCAAGCCTGATTAATGCAAGAAATATTGCAATAAATGTCCACTGTTCAAACGAACTCAAAATTGGATGTTGTTCAGAATAGCGTAAAATACTCACGATCAACAACAGCATGGCCATTCTTTAACGCTAAAATAAAAATAAAATAAGAAAAAAGATGGGCAATGTTAGAAAATGACAACGACAAAAGATACTACACTATACTAATGTGCATTTCACATAACAATTGTGATATCTATGACCAAAACGGACATCTCATGCCACTTAGGCGATTTACCCGAAATCCAGAAAAATGACATGTAAATGCAAAAACACATCCAAAACAAGCGGTCCTTTGTGATGTATTCCCTTAATAGTTTTTACAATTAACAGAAAAAAGTGTCACAAGACCAATTCATCTACAGATGCACGAAAACTGAAGCAAATTGACAGTTGTACCATTCATTCCGACAAGAATATACGAGTATTGAAAATCAAATAAAGTTGCACCTTTGTAACTTAGACGGTTAGACCTGCTTATATTTGCATTACTGCTAACAAATATTTACCCAAACACAGCAAAAAAACTGCTTGCTTAAAACGTCCTTCGCGTTTACTTGTCATTTTCATCTAGAAATTTCAGTATCATGAAATTATTCTTAAAAACAAACACCAATTCAACGGCTGCATCTTCCATACATCTACAGTGAGGTGCAACAACTAAGGGGTAATGACAATAAGGTATACAACTGTATATATCATGCTTTTTGAAAATCAAAATTTGTGAAGTGCCAGGATTGCTTGCCACTACAAGGGTTTGGACCGTACATCAATTGTGGAAAATGACTAACGGCTAATATTACAAACTAAAGTGTATCATTCCATCTCGAGTGAAAAACAGCTGAATTATTATCAGTTTGATTAAAGGGTAAAAAACTGTAAAGCTAGTTCACACTTAAGTTTACTTTTTTCTTATAATTACGCATATTTTGACATTGGAACAATTTCCAAAGTGTAAAAATCAGTATCCGTATGATGTAAGCATGGTATTTGCTACCAAGAATTAAAAGTTGTCGAATCTTTACTCAGCATTTGTAATAACACATTTTTAATTTCTGCTTCAATAAATGGAAATTTTACGAGGAAGTTTTTTTTTATTCTTGACAACAAGCACGATTCCTGTTCGTTCCCTCTGCTTGAAAGTTTCTTACCTTTTGCATCATGGGGATGCAAGATTTACACTTCATAGACCAATGCTCACTCATCGTGTCACCACATGCATGTTTAGAAATGGTTCATGTGACGCCATGGCTTATCTACTTGAAAACAATAGCAACTAAAACGTCCTGGCAAACCGCAGTTCAACGTGCAATTTTCTATTTTAAAAATCATTATTGAATGTTCGACAGTAAGGTGTGCAACACTGCAGCTGTCAATGCTAAGCCAAGAACCGCATAGAAAAAATTGACACTAATTCCTAGGGGTCATAGATTCAATTTTCAGACAACGCATGTGACGTCACAGATGGAGTTGTGATCTATTCTTAGGTGTGAACCAGCCTTCAGGGAACAAGAAGGATGGTGGATATGCTCGCACTAAGCCAGCCAATAAGGAGAGTGGAAAGGTGTGCGCTTGGGAATGCAAACTCAGCTGACTAATTTCACGTTGTGTAATATGGTTACAAAGGCATCCTATACACTTCTAATAACTATAAATCCAATAGGGGCGTGACATTAGGCAAGACTTTGAACTAACGAAGCAAGATATTGCTTACTTTGTCAGGAAGCTCAGACATCAACACGAATAAAGAACTTCGTCAACCATTGCTCATATTCCATCATGTATATATTGTACTTGTACCCTCGTATTTCGTTTTACAAAAGCCCGATTACCGAAACGGCAACAAATTCAGAGGGGTGTTACACAGACAGGGGAATAATACGCAATTAAAAACCACTGCTAAAGGTTGGATCCGCAAAAGTAACTTGTCACACCGTTGGAAACCCTGGATAATACCGGGGATACCACACCATTGCCAGGTTTTATAGTTAATAGGATTGTCGACTCAATAAGCTAATTGGATTATATAGTAGTTGAAAGTCACATTCAATGTTAAGAATTTAACAAACTCACACAGTTCATTAACTCCATGATTGTATCATGCGCATCTCATTTAAAGTAAAATTGACAGAAAACTTACCTTCACAGTTGTCAGCACAGTTAATGAGTGAGTTGATTGTGACAGACCCCTCATCTAAGGAATATTCATATAGCAAAAAAAAAAAAAAAAGAAAAACGTGAACATGCAGTGAGTGTATCAATTGCTCCATGCAGCCATACACTGTATGCCATGCATCGAGAATACGTCCTATTCCCTAACCACCCCCTCCTCCTAGCTCCAAGTGTTAGATATCTTGTAATAATTACATTAAATGCATTTATTTTAAGCGGACTGAATTTGATCTTCCAAATTTAATAACTTTCTCTATGTTGTTAAAATAACTTTTAAAGTACATTATGAAGTTTGTATCTTCCTTGGTGGATTGTTTGAAATACAAAGAAACAATTAAAGCGTGTTTTATTAACACTTCTGGACGAACACGAATTGGCAAATTTCAGAATAAAAATGAAAACTTAATAAGTCTGTATAAAATTCATTTCACAAATAAAATACTTATTTAGTGTAATGGATGGTTAACAAATAAAGTATGCTCGCTCGTAGAATAGCTTTATAAACTTTATACAGTTAGTTTAGACGCAGGTGCTTAGCTGTTAACAACCCGACGTTTAACATTTAGTTCGAAGAAAGTTATGATTAAATTACAAATAAATCATTAAAATTGTTTGGCAAAAATCAGGCGGATCCGAAATAAAAATTAAATATATATTATAGCCAATGTGTTATCGAGGAAGGAATAAAAATAATTTAATGGTTGATTAGTTTACTGAAATCTGTGTAGTGTACACATTTTTGTAGGAAAATCAGTTGGATTATCCACATACACTGCAGGTCGTTATATTTGCTCAACGCTAGTTTATGGATCAAAAGTTGAATTAGGATACCTGATACAAAATCGGTAGGTTATGTTTTCGATAATACATGTACAATAAAAGAATAAAGCTGTTCAACGTAGATTATGGTAAACTTACAACGAAGCGCGCAAAAACAAGTACATGTACAGAATTTACGATTATTTCATTTGAGAAATTTTTCAAGCAAAACATCCTTAATTCGTTCAGAACATGCACACAAGCCGGAAACAGGAGCCAAACAATTAAGAATAATATTTACATGCTCATGCTTTTCGATTAGTAAACATCCATTAATTTATTTCATGCGTTCACTACACATTAGTACACTGATTATATGTTGTTATCAAGCAAGGCACATTTCAAAAGTAGACGAGCAAAAAAGTACACAAGTACAAGTTGAAACTAACATCACTCCTGAACGGGTATAATGGACCACCAATTAACAGTGTTGAAGTCAAAGGCGATTCTAAAGATCACTGCCAATATTACTCATCACGAAATACTCGGTCATAATTACAGCGCAAAAATGGGAAAGTCCGCACCATTCACAGACGTCTACAATCAGTACTTTCGTAGACCTACAGTACATGTAGCAATAGGTCACGAGTGAACAAAATACAGTAAACAAATAACACCTTTGAGACAATAATAATAGTGTACTGTATTGATTTGTGAGCAAATACAGTAGGAGTACTCATCTCATGTGTGAGATGATAATTCAAAAGGTTTTGGTACCAGCGAAATTCTGTATAATGTACATTATATCAGGTGGATTTAATAGGGGTACTCAAATCTGTAGATTAAGGTCAGCAGTTGTGGCTGTAAGTAAGTGGTTTGAACTGGTCTGCTG